>OX457047.1:45786665-45821665 GCA_949752735.1 Lumbricus terrestris | reverse complement strand
TTTTAAATGAAACGTTGCTTCGTCCGTGGAAAACTAGAAAACCTGGAAATCGCCCAAGAAAATCCGTCTGCAATAAACGTGCTGTTAATTAGTAATAAAGACCAAATTACTTTGACGAACAAAAACTGTAGACTCTATTTATAGAGCAGTTCTATTTATAGAGGCAGGCGTAGGCGTAGGCGACCTGGTCACGTGAACCTGATTGGACTTCTGGAAGTTCTGAGCTGAGACTAGTTTTGGCTTCACACCGGAAGAGTGCTGCACCTAGCGGGTCCTTGTTGAACTATTAGGCTGAGTCAACAAATACCAAGTAACATCGAGGAGGTCCGTTATCACACCCAACCGCTCTGGCCCAGCAACCACTTTGGCCCAGCAACCGCGTTTGGCTCAGGGCCAGCAGACAGTCAAAAGCAGCTGCAGCATGACTTCTTCCCGAGATAATCACATGACTGCTTCGTGCCGCTGTGGCGACAGCGTATAGGACAGCTACCGTAATCGTCTGTAGGCATGACTTTCAGCAGACATTCCAATGAAGTATCCGCTTTATTATTAGCACGCACTGAAGTTTGATGGAATACGGTATGTAAGACAACGTATTGGACCGTGGTTCAAAAACACGCCATAACTGCTAGCGCCCCAAGCGTCGGTTGACATAGGGCCACGTACTAGCCAAGAATAGTTGGTCAATCGATAATAATAATATAGGTTCATGTGCGCTCGTAGGATCAGATTACGATAGGTTGAGACACGTTGTTAGGATGACCTAATTTCATTCTTGTTGTTTTCTTTGTTATTATGAAATCGCTGGAATAAAAATACTGAATGATCTTTCAATTTTACGATTCATTTCTTGAAGGTAAGACAACAGTTTAAAAAAATCTTGTCCTCACCTAAATCGAACATCAAATGGGGGGGGGGGGGGTCTCTTCTGTCTGCCTCACTTACTTACTATATGACTTACTGATTGAATAGATGACTGAATGTCAAACTCACCGACTGACCGACCGACCGACTGACTGATTGACTGATTGACTTGCTTTCCTCTAACTCGCTTAAATGTAAATGTAAATGTAATCGCATATTTATATAGCGGCTGTGTTATGGCTTCGACCCTGAGGGTGAGATCCTTCACCACCGCTACTCCACGTTTATATTGCGAACGAGCCACCCGCAGTAAAGATCCGAGAAATTAATCTCTGATAAACCGACCGACCGGGAATCGAACCCGGACCGCCGGCGTGGCGAGCGGGCCACCAACCCACTCAGCCACTGAGGATCTCTTACAATACACTACAATCATCCCAGCCGTTCGATCTTCGTCAGTAGTTCACCATCCAGCCACTTCGTTCAACACGCTCCTCATCCTCCATTACACTGCTTCGCCCTCCCATCACTTCATCACTGAAATTTGCAAACCGCTCCATAGCCATTGCCGTTCCACATCTCTGGAACAAACTTCCGCCAGCACTACGTCAAACTTCCGACCCATCATACGAGTTCACCAAAACTCCATCTCTTGCTATCTCCCCACAGGTCTTTCACTCAAAACTGAAAACATTGCTCCTTCACAAATCCTATCCTGATTCCTCCTCTTCTCCTCACATCCCTCGTCGTTTCAACTCTAAACATCACCCACCTTAGCCATCCATCTATCTGCATGCCTGACTCCTCGGCCTATCGATTTTGTTTTGATTAAGCGCCTGTGAATAAGCTGGTTCCCGCGACTTCGCTTTTGTGGGCGCTGCAGAAGTCTCGAGATTACGATTTAAAAATGACGCTTCATCACAGAACGGGAATAGAGGTACTGGTAGTGGCAGTGATTGTAGTGTTATTAGTAGTAGTAGTGGCAGTGGTTGTAGTGCTAGTAGTAGTGGTAGTGGTGCAATAATGGTATCGGTAGCAGCAGTAACAGCAGCAGTAGCTGTAGTAGCAGTTCTAGGTAGGCAGAGGAGGAGCAGGAGGAGAAGGAGGAGGAGGAGAAATAGGAGGATGAGGATGGAGTAGGAAGTGGAGGAGAAGGAAAAAGAAGAAGAGAAGATTTATTTTATATACGCATAACCCGAGGTGGTAAATTTAACGTTTTTCATCATCGTCATCATCATCATCGTCGTCGTCGTCGTCATCATCGTCTGGAGTGGATGGTATGAAGGTCGTTGTACGAAGAGGCCCAGCGGGGATTTTCCGCAGAGAGGGTTTTTCTGAGATTGAAATGTGAGACTCTAGCGATACGGTGGCAGTTTGCCAAAGGTTGAACGTGCGTGTGAGTGTGTGTGTTTGTGTTTGTGTGTGTTTGTGTGTGCCAGAATGAAAGCGTGATCGTCTGAATGAAGATAGTCTTGTGGAGGAGTGGACCCTTCTCGCTCCCCCTTCCCCTCCCTCCCCCTCCTTCCTTGCAACACGACTCGGGGCTGCCAGCCATTTTAACTTCATGTCGTGAAATTCCACGCCATGTATAGATAAATTAAGCGTGACAAAGATAGATTCAGAGACATTTATTATAATTGTGGCGAAAGACAGATTGAACAGACATCACACTAACATATTACATAGACATCTTTATTGATCCCGATGATATATCTATTTCAAATGAATTCATTTATTTTTGCAAGCAAACAATGGAGAATGAAAAAACGAATGCTTACAAATAATATTATAGACAAGGCTTGGAATTCTAAAAGGGCTCTAGAAATCACTGCTAGAAGCAAATCATGTAACAATTTGCTAACCGGTGTTTCTAGACTAATTTGACCCTGCTGAAAACGAAAATCGCTGTTAGCAAGCTGGATTTTTGGCCGTTCAATGGGAAAACAAGATGGCGGACAAAATGGCGGTCAGTTGCTTCAAATGGCTATAAGTAAAGTATTGTATGTGACAGAAACACGATTTTAGACTCTAAATTAAGATTATAGAGTGCAAGGAATACAATGGAACCAAATACACATATGTAGCACTGCAAGAAAATCAAAATGGCGGACAAAATGGCGGCTAGAATCTTAAAATGGCTGTAAGTGAAGTTATGTATGCAGTGGAATCATGATTTCAGGGTCTAAAGCAACATTTTCGGGGTCAAGGAATGCAATTGAAGCAAGGTAACATATGTGGCATTGCACGGAAACCAAGATGGCGGACAAAATGGCGGACAAAATCTTGAAATGGCTATAAGTGAAGTTATGTATGCAATGGAATCATGATTTCAGGGTCTAAATCAACATTTTCGGGGTCAAGGAATGCAATGGAAGCAAGGCAACATATGTGGCATTGCACGGAAACCAAGATGGTGGACAAAATGGCGGACAAAATCTTAAAATGGTCATAAATGAAGACATATATGCAACTAAATCATGATTTCAGGGTTTAAATCAACATTTTTGAGTCGAAGGCATGTGATGAAACGAATGTGACATATATAGCACTGCCTGGAAACCAAAATGGCGAACAAAATGGCGGCAAGAATTTCAAAATGGATGTTAGTGAAGTCATGCATGCAATGGGAACTTGATTGAAATTTTTCCCAGGTCTTTGCAAGATGGTATCTGAAACCTGCGCAGTTGAATTTATCTACAAAGTTCCCTTATTTGACCAGATATGATCATTCAAATTATCGCAATGCCTTCAGCAAGTCTTAAACCAAGGAGTGTTCTTCAAAAGAACACTGAAAAAATTATAAAGGAAGATTGGTATATCATGCAGTGCCTTATTCGATCGTATCAAGCTGACTGTCCATGGATCTGGAAAAACGATTGTGCCATGGACTTTTCTCAAAACCAATGGGATTGGATTCTCTCTGCAAAAGTAACTTGTCCAGTCCGCATTTCTATTGCAGAGTCATAGCATTTGTTTATTTACAATATTTTACGTAGTGCCTCTTCAAGGTGGGCTGTCCGGAATCGCTCCCGACTTAACTACAACTAAATAGGACAGTTTTTAGATTCTTACGGAACAGAGTGGAGTGACCCATGGGCATGCAATAAGCGCTGTGAAAAGGGGTTGGCCACTCCCATTCCAGATTTTAGTACCAGCTACAGAGAATGAAAGGTGATGTTGAATAGCAGACCGCGAGTGAACCAGCTCAGCTTGGTCCGCCAACCGAAGAGTAGATCGACGCTGGACATCCGATGTTGAAAAACAAGACATAATGTGGCTAGTCCATCAAGGCACTACCTAAGCAACACACAGACCCTGCAGGCAATCCGCTGCGGGAAAGGGGGCCAATGCAAGACATCCCGCATATTGTATGACAAGACCAAATATTGTGATATGCCCATAAGTCGCGACGCAGTTCATCCAACCTGTTGCAGACAAATTATTGATGGACAAGCAATGATTCGAGCAATAGGGAACCTCCAAACGCGAAGACATTTGGTGACCTAACAGATACAGTGGATACCTGTGTACAGGTAGCCTACTTTCGATTGGCTACAAGAGGGTTAACAATTATTGCCTTCGAAAGATGTAGTGGACATTGCTTTTAAAAAGTGAAATCGTACAGAAAATTACCACCACAACTCTGTCACTGTGTGGAGTCCTGAAATACTTCGTTGTCAGAAAATTGGCTGTATGTTCTTGGCATGCTTGAAAGAAAGACTGATCCAGCTTTGAACATTTCTGTCTGTTCAGCTCTCAGCAGCCACATTTGGAGATATGGACTAGAGCGGTTGCTGGTGGTTACGTGAAAAAAGATAAGGTGTTGTCCACTGCCGGGTCATATGTGTTTGCTTTATATTTAACAGTGTTTTGGTGATGTCAGGAACATCAGCAGAACGGAAGCTCATCCAAATCACGTAACTATGAAGATGAAGAATAGAGTGTCCTTCATGCTACAACTGGATGTGATTTGACATATTTAGCAGGAATCAGCTGAAACAATGCATGAATAAACTATTTGAAAGTTCCCACTTACTTTCTACATTTGGAACATTCCATTATGAGCTCATTACCAAGAGCTCTGTAAGTTTGGAAAGGCCCATTTTCTCGATATTGATGTTCAGATATCATCCTCATCTTCATCGGATGGAGTGTGGTGGAAGAAAGTATAATCTTTACCAGTGTGCGCCAAAGCCACATTATAGAGTTTGTCTACAGCAAATCATGTGAAGTTGACAAACGTAGCATCAGGCTCTGCTGCTATCGAAGTGCGATCTTGTCATGTGCACTCAGGTGCAATTGCATTGTCAGTAGCAAGGCCTGAATTGACTCTACGGTAGGCCTACCCTATATCCGTCAAGTCATGAAAAGTTGAAACTATTGATAGATCAAGTTATGAAACATTGAAGCATGCATCCTGTATATACATAAAGCCAGCAATAGTTAAACTGCAGTGCAGTCATAGGCTACTAAAAACTTTAACTATAGGTATGACAATTTCACTGCATAACACTGCATGTGATTTTGTTGGAAGCATATGACCTGGAAATTACTAGTCCAGACTGAAATCAAGTCTCCATCGCATATGTTCAAGACATCACTCATAGCCAGTTGAAGTTTTTGTCCATCATTTTGGTTTTTGGTTTTCTGGCAGTGTCACATAATATATTCCGTGCTTTTAATTTCATCACTTTCCTTAATTCCGAAAATTCTCATTTACATTCTGAATTGATTTATTCATTAGATACAGAAATTCACTAACAGCCAATTCGATAATCTGGCCGCCATTTTGGCCGACATTTAGGTGTCCAGGCAGTGCTATATATGTCACATTGGTTTCATCACATGCCTTGACCTTGAAAATGTTGATTTAGACCCTGAAATCATGATTTCATTGCATACATAACTTCACTTATAGCCATTTTAAGATTTTATCCGCCATTTTGTCCACCATCTTGGTTTCCGTACAATGCCACATATGTTACCTTGCTTCCATTGCATTCCTTGACCCCGAAAATGTTGATTTAGACCCTGAAATCATGATTCCATTGCATACATAACTTCACTTATAGCCATTTTAAGATTTTGTCCGCCATTTTGTCCGCCATCTTGGTTTCCGTGCAGTGCCACATATGTTACCTTGCTTCAATTGCATTCCTTGACCCCGAAAATGTTGCTTTAGACCCTGAAATCATGATTCCACTGCATACATAACTTCACTTACAGCCATTTTAAAATTCTAGCCACCATTTTGTCCGCCATTTTGATTTTCTTGCAGTGCTACATATGTGTATTTGGTTCCATTGTATTCCTTGCACTCTATAATCTTAATTTAGAGTCTAAAATCGTGTTTCTGTCACATACAATACTTTACTTATAGCCATTTGAAGCAACTGACCGCCATTTTGTCCGCCATCTTGTTTTCCCATTGAACGGCCAAAAATCCAGCTTGCTAACAGCGATTTTCGTTTTCAGCAGGGTCAAATTAGTCTAGAAACACCGGTTAGCAAATTGTTACATGATTTGCTTCTAGGAGTGCCATTTTGAGATTCCAAGCCTGGTCTATTATACAGTATTGTAATCTTTATCATCGTTCACATTCGGCTGTTCATGATAACCAGACCAGTGAGGGGTCCTACAACCTCGTCAGCTATGCCCCCTGGGCTTTGATACCATGAGGATGATAGGCTAATAGCCATCAGGTTGCGACTGTATTTAACTAAGTAGGCTACGGATGATAAACACATTTGGCAGTATGTAAAAATCCTCATGATGATGATTCGTCAGGATGACACGTTAGTAGTTACAGGCGAATTGTCGGGATTGACAATAATTCCTACGTTGTTAAATATGATTATTCTTATTCTGTCACTTCTGTGTATATAGTTGCTATGATACGTGTAACATTGTCAGTCTTTCATTATCAAGTCTTCTCTGTACACCTCAACTACACAGTCGATCACATTCTGATCCCATTATAGATTTCATGACATTTCTACGATTCTTATGCAACTGGTCTTATTCTAATATTCACACGCGGATGCTTGCTCTCCACTCTACATAACACACGCTCTCTCCTTCGCTGAATCACCAGATCCTTGGCTGCATGTATATGTGTCACAGTGTGTATGGCTGGTCATAAATAAAGAGTATATATATGTGTGTATAAGTATATATATATATATATATATATATATATATATATATGCATAGTGAAGGGTTCGGCCTCTGCTACGTAGCAGCTTTAAGCTGTAAGGACTGAGTGCCCGATCCGTCTCACGTGAAGAGGGGGGGGGGTCGAGTGTGTGATACCGTGCTTGAGATGCGTCAACATCAACCGGATGTACAGCTAGAGATATAATTTTTATGTATATAGAGAGACATTACATGCAAGGTCTTTCTAATCACAGTGTAATCGTAAGCGTAATCTCCAAGCTTCTAACGGGCTACTCGAAAGCCAAGCGCGGGCACCAGCTTATTCACGAGCGCTGCGTCGAGTCAAAAGGGTTGTCTCATAGTGTATTCGCGCAACCAACGTCGTGCAGTGCGCGGCCAGCCATCGACACACATTAGCCATCGACACACATTAGCCATCGACACATCAGCTGAATCGACACATTAGCCATCGACACACATTAGCCATCGACACATCAGCCATCGCCACATCAGCTGAATCGACACATCAGCCTTCGACACACATTAGCCATCGACACATCAGCCATCGCCACATCAGCTGAATCGACACATCAGCCATCGCCACATCAGCTGAATCGACACATCAGCCATCGCCACATCAGCTGAATCGACACATCAGCCTTCGACACACATTAGCCATCGACACATCAGCTGAATCGACACATTAGCCATCGACACACATTAGCCATCGACACATCAGCCATCGCCACATCAGCTGAATCGACACATCAGCCTTCGACACACATTAGCCATCGACACATCAGCCATCGCCACATCAGCTGAATCGACACATCAGCCATCGCCACATCAGCTGAATCGACACATCAGCCATCGCCACATCAGCTGAATCGACACATCAGCCATCGCCACATCAGCTGAATCGACACATCAGCCTTCGACACACATTAGCCATCGACACATCAGCTGAATATACGTCACGATTAAATCAGAGACGAAATTTTAACTGTGATAATGATTAATTATTAGATCTATTAGGTCTGCAGCCTGTTCATCAGAGTCTAATTTCATTTTAAGCTAAAGTTGACATGATCCATTTTTTAATCTACTATAGACAGACAGGATATTGAAGCGGATGAAAAGTGGAAGTAAGAATGGCAGAGAGGCTGAAGTGACGTCATGATTTGACATCAGCATCACTGATGACAATTCGTGTAAACTCACCTGAAAGTTGAAGTAAGTGAGGATTTCTTTGAAGTCTTTAATCTACTGCGACCAGATATGCAGATCGTGTCTTCCGTAGACAAGTTTTGCTGATAGGCAGTTTCCGTCGCGGTCTAGGAACATCGACATTCTCCACCATTGGATTCGGACTGAAGAGTCCGTGGAAATCTATCCAGCCTTATCCCTCTCTCCATGTCTGTCAGTGGCGCACAACGGACTCACAACAACAACATTCCTCCCTCAAATGAATCATTTGCAGGAGGGAAGTGTGATGTGATCCATAAAATTACTGATTCTACTCATGGTGAAAGGTGCAATTCAATCTACATCGGGAGTTCAGATTTCAGACGGTTTTGTCGAGAGACAATTTTTATTCTCGCTGAGAGATTTCGTATTTGAAGAGACTAGAAAGATGTGAGTTTTTGCGCCCAGGCTGTCATTGCAAAGCACGACGATGCCCTCGTTTTGGTTTCACATTGCAAGTCTTGTTATAGCTAAAGTCGTTTGAACTTGTGGTCTTGACAATCCGCATGTTCTTAAATAGGGCAAGTACCTGTGTCATTGTGGCTGATTGGATATCATGTGCAAAGTGCGCTGAATATGCGTTGTGCAATCAGCAGACACTATTTTGAGATGAGAACATTTAAATTGTCTGGTGACAAATAAGAGACAATCGCTATAAGCAGTGGCGATGGCACCGTGATAGGTCACGGAAGGTCATTTGACGCACTGTCTATTTTGATCTTGACGCTCTCCCTATGACCTGGCAGTTTATTGTTTTATTTTTGATACCTTCTTAACAGTTAGTCCTTCGACCTGCTAACCCCATGACCCTGCTGCGATCCGCTGAATGTGCATCGCTGACACCGCCACTGACGCTATGTGTTATTGCGAGCTAATCTTAGAGACGTCGCTTCGGTTTGTGACGTATTTTTTAGGATTATGCGAACATTCTTCATCTTGCTGTTTTTTGTTGTCGCTACATTAGCAATGTTCTATTGTGAATAATATGACTGCGTGAGAATGCTAACACACATCATTTATCTGTTGCTATGACGACACAATTATGACGTTGAATCTGCAATTATTCTTCATCCAAGAGAAGCAACAATTTGTGACGTCATCGATTATGTATCGCTGATGTTAATCTAATCAATTGCTTGAATATAGCTTAAGTCATCATAATGATGAAGAAGACGTAATCATCGTAGATGATAATGATGATGATGATGATGATGATGATGATGATGATGATGATGATGATGATGATGATGATGATGATGATGATGATGATGACGATGACATGGAATGAAAATATGTCCAGCGAAAGTCATGATCGATTTCAACTGGAAATGTGAAATGAGAAGAGGCGGACAGCATATTATTACCATTTTAACACAACTTGACTTGACCCCCAGGAATCTGACCTGGCACCAGAACAGACAAAGCCCCATTGATAAACCTGTTTCCTTACGCGACTTCCATGACAGCCTCTGACCTCTGTCTGTCTGTCAGACTATGTCTTGTCTGTCTGTCTGTCTGTCAGATTATGTCTGTCTGTCTGTCAGACTCCGTCTGTCTGTCTGTCAGACTCTGTCTGTCTGTCTGTCTGTCAGACTCCGTCTGTCTGTCTGTCTGTCAGACTATGTCTGTCTGTCTGTCAGACTCTGTCTTGTCTGTCTCTCTCTCTGTCTGTCTGTCTGTCAGACTCTGTCTTGTCTGTCTTGTCTGTCTGTCTGTCTGTCTGTCTGTCTGTCAGACTCTGTCTGTCTGTCTGTCCTTGAATAATCTGCATAAACCTTGGAACCTAAGCCGAAGATTTCCCCGCAGACGGAATTTTTCTGAGATTGAAGCACTTGGGAAATTCCCATCCGAAGCAAAGATGAGATTGTTTTTGTCATTATGGACCAACAGTTGCTGGCTGCCAAGGTTTGCACGGGTGCGTGGGCGCGTGTACGTGTGCGTGCGTGTGTGTGTGTGTGTGTACGTGTGCGTGTGTGCGTGTGCGTGTGCGTGTGTGTGTGTGTGTGTGGGTGCGCGTGTGTGAGTGTGTGTGTGTGTGTGTGTGCGTGTGTGCCAGAATGAAATAATGAGCAGTATACTATACATAGAAATCTCAATGATCTGTATTATATGGGTCAGTCAGGTCGCTCATACAGGAAGTAGTCAAGATGATGATCAATGTTCTATACGTGTTTTAGAACACTGATTATTTGATATGAAAATTTGACCGGAAAAACTGCGGAAAACTTTCGAACTGCGTAAACTCAAGCCATGCCTGTTGTGCGTGTAGGATCGACTCGGCCCACTGCGCATGCGCACAGGTGACAGGACATCGATTCAGCTTATTGTCTGCATATGATTGGTTGAGGAAAGAGCCTTCACGCTCCCCCCACCCCTCGCCACAGCCCATCACCCCCCAACCGTACACTCATAGCTCGTGCCAGCCATTTCCAAAGCTATATTTTAATGTGGAATTTCAAGTCAGGCAGAGGATGAGAAATGGGGCGTGACAGAGACAGATTCAAAGAGACATAGCAAGAAAGAGGTAGACAGCAAAACAGAGACAGATAGACAGAAGGAAAGAAAGACAGACAGATGTACACGTGAAGCAAAGACAGAAACAGAAACAGACAGAAAGACAGACAGGCAGACATGCAAAGATGTTTCGTATCAAAGCATTTATGGACCAAACGATCAGTCTTCATAAACTGACGTTTTTGTCAACGTTTAGCAAAGCTAAGTCTAACCTCCTCCTTCCCTCCTTCATTTCCTCCTTCTTCCCTCCTTCATTTCCTCCTCCTTCCCTCCTTCATTTCCTCCTCCTTCCCTCCTTCATTTCCTCCTCCTTCCCTCCTTCATTTCCTCCTCCTTCCCTCCTTCATTTCCTCCTCCTTCCCTCCTTCATTTCCTCCTCCTTCCCTTCTTCATTTCCTCCTCTTCCCTCTCCTCCTCCTCCCTCTCCTCCTCCTCCTCCTCCTCCTCCTCCTCCTCCTCCTCCTCCTCCTCCTCATGGCCTTTATTTAGGCTGCCTATTTACCTATTGAAAGTCCACAAAAGACTTGATCTTGGCCTAAGACTTTTAGGAATGTCGTCGGACTTAATGCATTATTCGTGACGAAAACAACGACCATGCACACCTGCAGTGTCTAAAGTGTGAACAAATAAGTGCCTGGACGCCTCTTACCTCTCCAAAAGAAGTGCCTGGACGCCCCTTACCTTTCTAGTCTGTGCTCGCCAATAAGTGGCTGGACGGCGTTCAGATTTTAAAACAAGTGCATGGACGCCGTCCATGACCGTCCAGGCACACTTTAAAAAGCCCTGTCCCACCTGAATAAAAGAGAGAGTTCGATCGCTGCTGTTTCTCTTGCTGCTGCTGCTGCTCTGTCTTTGCTGCCCCTCTGTCCGTCTGTCCCTCTGATTCTGTCTGTCCCCCTTTGTCTCTGTCCGTCTGTCATTCGAATGTGGTGTCTGTCCGTCTGTCTGTCCCCCTTTGTCTCTGTCTGTCCTCCTTTGTCTCTGTCTTCGCTTTTAGCTGCCAACATCCAACTGCACGTAAGCGTCTTTAAGTTCAGAGGACCCGTCCGACAACTGCAAGAACTGCGTCCTGAGAAAAAACTGACCGGCGTGGGATGGCTTTATTTTCATCAAACTTCATACGTTTCTAACCCTATAACCCTAACAACAATCATGTTGTCAACATTTCTACCTAACCCTAATTAATTATCATAATTATACGTCTGGCAGTCTGATGTTGTTCGTGGCCATAAATCTTTGTTTTCGTTACATCATGATTTTCTATAGATTATTATTTTACTGCTATGCATCGATCAAATCAAATCAAATCAAATCTAATCAAATCTAATCAAATCAAATCTAATCGACGAATGACGTGTAAATAAATGGATTTAATAAAATAATAAACCTGTTAAAAATGTAAATTTCTTTTGTAGAGCGAAGAGCGAACAGCGACGAATTGTTTCTTTCTATAGAAGAGAAAACATCGGATGCCCTCAATTGGATGTCGGTCAACCCATCATCATCATCATTATCATCGTCGTCGTTGTCGTTGTCGTCGTTATCATCGTCTGACTTCGAGCGATGCCTTCGTCTTCATCATCGCGAGTTGGTGTACGGTGTGGAAGCGACTCACATCATGGATTACCTTTTCCAGGAGGAGCTGTTGACCTTGGACGACCTCCAGCTCATTCCATCTTCTCCCATCCAGTCCAATCGAATGCGTTGTCTGCTGACGGCCATCCACCGCCGCATTCACAGCTCCCACCCGGAGACCGTCTTCCACCACTTCCTCACTTCCCTCGCAGACGATTACTCGTTCATGGAAAGAAAACTCCGAGAGACGCTGGAGACGGAATGCCACTCCTCATCCTCATCCTCCTCGACCTCTGGCCACACCACCACACATTGCGAGGTCATCAACAGAGTAGAACGGCGAGGAGAAGGAGGCCGGGAGGATGTTACAGTGGTCGAGGGAGATGTGATTGAAAAACCGGAAGAGGTTCTTCGTTTTCCGATCATGGAGTCAACAGAATTAAATGACGCAAACATAAATGGATTAAGTCGACTGTCGCCACCTATCGAATGTCTGCGTCTAAATGAAGAAGATGACGATCGACTGTCGCCATCTAACGAACAGACTTTAAAACGCCAGACGGAAATCGTCATGCGTCTGAGAGACCGTGTTGTTGAACAGTTTCCACGCAATTCCCATTCTGGATTCTATGCATCCGTGACCTTGAGACCTCTTTCCATGCCGCCCTCCAACCACGGCAGGAAGTTCAAGTCTCCCTTCCATCGAAAGCTTTTCGACTTTCTCAGCAGCTCCGTCAACGATCAAGACTTCGACAGCTATGACCTTGCGAAGGTCAAGTACTCGTCGAAGGCCGAGCGTGATCCAGACACGATGTGCCTCATCCTCTACCTGGACGCATGTAAAAGCGTCATCCAATCAGACTTTGCGACATGTAAACGCACCATCACACATTCGTTGGACATGGCTGGCCTCACCTCTGCCCCCAATCGCTTCTATGTCATGTATCTGTCCGTTCGCATCTGGGTCGACCTCAAACGTCGCCGATTGGCCAAGGCAAGCACCGCCCTCCGCGACGCGCTCAACGTGATTGGCCAGGACCCGGTCACGTGCTCCGGAATGACGGCCGGCTGGATCTACGTCGACGAAGCGAAGTTGTTGACGGCGACGATGACGTCATCGCTGCGTCATTCGCAGTCGATTCGACGGAGGGCGATCGATGCAATGGAACGGGCGCTGGAGCAATTCAGTCTCGATGAAAGCGCGGATGGACCGTACGGACGAAACTTTGCGTCCGTTAAACTCATCTCTCTTCTGCTCGCCTGTGATGACCGACTCGCTTGGATAGACGTCCTTGAACCGAGTGACGCTGACCTTGAAAGGGCGGATGAACTCCTGGACGTCGTCGATGATTCTGTGACTGGAATCTGCTCCATCCTCAAACCTCTCTTCCTCGTCGCTCAGTCTGATCGCAAGTTCCGCTCTGGTAACCTTCGTCGAGCCGTCGAGCTGGCCAAGGACGCTGAGGACCTCGCTGTGAGGAATGGATTGAACGAGGAGGAGGAGCTGGCCCAGTTCCGATCGTCAAGGTACAGTCAGCTGAGTGTTAGGAGGATGCGAGGAGTGATTGCCCCACGCACCACGATGCCTTCGCTGGAATACTCTGCTGAACTGGGACACTCTTCCAGTGAGGAAGCGGACAAAGAGGAAACGGACGATGAGAGAGGATCGGAGGGAAGAGGAGGAGGAGGAGGAGGAGGAGGAGAGGGAGGAGAAGGTTGTTTAAAGAAGCGAAAGAAGAAGAGGAAGAAACTGACCAAGTCGATTAATTCGTCTTCGTATTCTCGAACGCATCTCTTCAGAGTCAATCTGCGTCATTGCCTTCCGTTAATTATTCTCATCTTAATCTCTCTTCTTCTCTTAATGACTGTGGCGATTTTCCTATGCAGCACCAACAACAACGGGGCCTCGTCGCCCTCGTGGGACCAGACGGACCTTGGGCCAACGGGGTCAATAATCGGGCAATTGGTCCCGTCCCTAGGCGACGATCACTGAGCAATATGACGTCAATTCCTGTATATCAAACTCATTCTCAATGAACAGTTGCCGCTATTTATTATGCGTATTTTGTTTTGACCTAACGTGACTGTATGGGTCGTAGTAGACCAATGTTGGTTCAGGAAATGTTTTTATATTCACATTGTCAAATGAATGAATGAATGAATGAATGAACGAATGAGGAGGAGGAGCAGGAGGAGGAGGAGGAGGAGGAGGAGGTGGGAGGAGAATAAGACCAAATCTTTATGTCACTCACCATCTGATACTCGATCTTGGCATACTGTGCTATCTTTTTGCCAGTTAGTTTGAATTTATACACCTGCAGCATGACTGATTTTTTTCTCGGAGTTAAACGCACTGGGAGCGCTTCTGAAAGGCTCTTGCTGCGAGAAACGCTTTATAAATGGTCAGATAAAATAAGATAAGATAAGAATTGATATAATATGGATTACTGCATGCATATCTTTAGATTACCTGTGTATACAACTATACATGTATACATGTATTATACGTGCTTGTGCTACTGCCTGGTCTTACAAATATCTTTCTATGAGTCACCACCACTTCTGGACTTGCCTTCGATTGTTTACTTATCTTTACACAGTTTAACGATATTCGTATTTTAATGTAATTCACTCCAGAAACAGGATTTCTTGCCACATGATTTTGCTCTTACGATGCAGTACATAAAGATGGAATTTTAAAACCGGTGTTTTGGTTTCACAGATTTCTTGTTTCCATATAATTATGAGAACTGTGGTTTTTAAGTTCCTCCTTGCTTCTCAAATAATCATCGAGTCCAAAACTATTTCGATTAATTGTAGAACAGAGAGAAAGTATAGCTGCTGAAGCTGATGCCATGGGATGCTTTGTGGCTTTGTGATATAGGCTAATGCAAAATGTCAATCACGCCATGAGGAGACGCTTTCCATCTAGCCTGAACTAGGCCTACATAAAAAGCCACTTATAACTTGCGCCCTAGACAGCAGCCATCGTTCTACGGCCAGTGGCGGTTCTAGACTTTTTAGACTGGGGGGGGCTAAAATTTGCATTAGCCCCTCCCGTCCCATAGATGTATATGTTCACGCAGTTGAGTGTGTTGGCCCCCGTTGCCCGTTTCAGCAATATATTCACATAAAAATTGATATTAGACTATCTGACTGACATTCCATAGGCCTAAATAGAATGATTTTTAAAGTAAATTTTTTTTAGTGAATGAAAAGAATGAACGATGAATAAATAAGTTTTCATTGAACAAAACTTGTGTCCATGAGTCACAGTTACAATGATGAATCAAGAACAGTGCAACAGGTTCTGAGAAAGACTCGTACCTCATTCTGTCTTTGAGGATTAGCCTACAATTAACACATCGAAGAAAAACGTATCATGTCTAACTTTTGTCAAAACCAACATTTTTAGCTTTTCTAAAAGACAGTACAAAAGGCTTATGAGGACAGTTTTTGTATGCCCTGCCAAAGGGTATCTAAAGAATGTTGTATGTCATCTTCTGAAGAATCCACAGAGCACAACTGTTGTATGTTCAGCTCGTCTGTTACACTGCACTTGACTCATTATTGTAACCATAGATGTAAAAAACGATGGAAACGGAATAAAAAACGGTAAAAAACGTCGTTTTTTTCGAAAAAATAAAAAACGACAAAAAAACGATAAAAAACGGAAACGGTAAATAATTTGATTTTGCTACATCTAAAACCGCATTTTAACCTTGAAAACATTCATTAGGAACCTACTACACGCAGACTATCTCTTAAATTATGATGTTAAACGATGAAATAATGACTTTAGTTAGCTGAATTCTTGAGAGTTGGCGGAAAAGATAAGGAATATCAGAGAAAAATTAAAATTAAGGAAAATAATAACCGAAAGTAAGTGAATAAATAAAGATAAATAACAAATAAAAAACGATAAAAAACGATGGGAAAAATAAAAAACGAAAAAAACGACGTTTTTTGGGAGAGAATAAAAAACGGAAAAAAACGTTTTTTACATCTATGATTGTAACTCTAACACATGTTTTGAGCAAATAAATCATGTCTAAATAAGTTTACAAACAAAATAGCTCCAATTTATCTATTTGCAGGTTTGCAGAACAATTTTTCACCTGTCAGGTTGCGAAAAAGAACAGTAGGGTTTCTTGAAAATGATCGTTTTAATGTGATACCTCCATGTATAAGCTTAGTAAAGATTTTGTGGAGTACAAGTGTCCTTTTTAGGCTTCCTTCCATAACAAAACTTGGTTTATATCATAATATTCTCATGTCATATAATATAATATGAGTGTTCTGCTTAGTGCTTATCTATTCACCTGCTTAATGAAGTAGGCCTATAAAATGACATTAAGAAATAGGATTATTAGGCTAACTATCTTACATTTTCATTAGCATCTGAAATTATAAACTCAGTTTTCCTGAAACCGATAAATTTACATTTAGTTGGAAAACCCTTATGAAAAAATGCCGATATTCTTAATTTCTTGTTTGCATTTTCACGCTATTGCTAAAATCTAACCACCGTCACCATTGTGTTTGTGCCTTCTGCAAAAGTACTTGAGCGCGCTCATGTTTCCAAGAATATATTCCTGCAACTGCCACATTATCCCATGACTTATCCCTTTCAACGTAGATTCATTGCCATTTTACATACCTGCTGTACAGTAGGATTATAATTATCATTGCCGTCGAAAACTTCATCGTTTAAATCATCAACTTTTCTCTTTTCAATTCTCACTTGTCGAATTTGTTCATTTATAATGATGTGCAGATGTGAATGCTCCAAACGGGTTCTAGTACACACTGTCCAGCTTGCACAATGCACATATGCACATAATTATATACAGCATACAGTATAGTTACACTGTTATAGTACACATGGAATCTTATCTGGCCTGGCCCTGTCTGACCATCTGTGCTGCCGATGCTGGGCCTGTGGCCGCCCCGCTGTCATCGTGAGCTAAGGAAGAAGCTTGTGTCACTACAGCATACAGGGTAATTAAGAGCTGGCGTATGACTTAATCTCAGCCGCTGAAGCCGTTATTAGTTCTTCACTTTCGCTCGAACATCCCATGGGTCCTCTGTAGTCGAAGGGCAGCTATTAGTGTAGATAGACACGTGCTTGTGTCTGAGCACCCTCATTGAAGCAACAGTGCAGGGGTATGTGAAGGGTGATATTGCTGTGTTACAGTACCAAAGCTTCTCAGAACAGTACCTATGAATTAATGAATTAGGAGGCCTTGGTGCCAACAGACATTGTAGGCAATATATAGCTGATTAAGCGTTAAACTGGGGGGCTAACATTTGTATAGGGGGGCTAGGAAAATCTAGGGGGCTAACTTTTCAGCTGGGGGGCTGTAGCCCCCAGCCCCCCCCCCCCCCCCCCGGTAGAACCGCCGCTGGTTCTACCAGTAAAGGATATTACAAACTTTAATCCATGTACATTGTATAGGCTTCCTCCTCCTTGCCAGTCATCAATAAGTAGCATATACTATTATAGCGTAACTCTTGGTAAACGTCTGGTTTACTCATGTGGTAAATTTATTCGCCACCGGGTTGCTGTTTTCAATGTTGGTCGAATACAAGTCGAATTGACGAATGGAGTTCTTACCAAATAGAAGTCCAATTTATGAAAATATAAAAAGCAGAAGTCCAATTTATGAAAATATAAAAAATCAGAAGTCGAACTTATGAAAATATTAAAAAAAACAGAAGTCCAATTTATGAAAAGAATGTCAATTAAATCGTTTTTGCGAGAACTGCGCAGAACTTGTTTCCGCACCGCATTCATCGAGGGAAAATAATAGGTCTGCAACAACACCAGAAGTCGTAAAATGTTTATCTGATTGTTTGATCCTGCAGATGACTCGAGACTGCAGGAGGAAATAAAGAAGTCTTGTTAAGTAACATCTTCGTCGGCTCCGTAATTGTCTTCTTTCAAGAAATTTCTGGAACTGTACAACCCTTTTTCCCTTCCCATCCTCCGTCGTAAATTGCTCCGAATCGGATGTCAATTACCTTTTTTGCTCTTTTAACCCTCATCCGCACAAGCTAAAATGCAACTTAATTTGAACAAGGGGCGGTCTGGCCAGACCCCCCGTTTTGATGTGGGTTTTTCATAGGAAATAGTAATTTTTATGTGCCAAGTTTGTAAGATGATATCAGAGCAACTCAAAACAACAATGTATCAGTCTCTTTATGCAATATAAATAAGTGTTATGATGAAATTGAAATTAAATGTTTAGTTACATTAATTGTCACGTTTTGTCATACATGTTCATTGTCGCAATAGTTGTCTATCTATACAACTTGAAAATTAAAATAAAGAAACCATAATTTTAGTAAAATTAGTACTGAATGCTCTTATGATCACTGTTTTCTAGAAAATATCTATAACAAATAATGGAATAGGACTAAACCTAAAATGTAAACATGTAAGCTTATCATACATAGGCCTAGTCCGTTAGCTGTTGCTTTCGGGTTTGTATGTCGAATGATGATGTCTTTCATCTCGGCTGTTTTAAAACTGTCAAAACTATCTTGAATATTCTCAATGTATCCGTATTATTTTATTCAGCATATTCTTTTACTACATTGTGCAACATAGCACGTCCTCTTGGCATTGCTTTTGTCTGCTAAAAATTATGCGGATCTTTACTTGTATTTAGGGCTCTCGGCTTCAATAGTATAGACAATTTCGTCATCATTATCTTCACTATCAGGTCCAGTCTCATCATTGTGTTTATCATCATCTTCAATTTCAACATTGTCTTCAACATAAGAAACACCTGAATGTTGTTCTTTATGCATTGGCATCTCTTCATATCCACATTCTTTATTGTTGCTCTCACTATCCAAACTGTCATCATTGTAATCTCGGCTAGTATTATCTTCATAACTTCCATATCACTAAATCGATTTGGTCGTTTAAATGTGCTAATTGTAGCTAATTAATATAGGAACAAAGTCCTAAAAGCAATCTGAGAAAATATCACTCCTAAAAAAGTTATGCAGCAAATATATGGAGGGGGGTCTGGCCAGACCCCCCTCGTGCGGATGAGGGTTAATTGCACAGGAGTGCTTTTACAACAGTTGCACAAATCATTGATGTATTAGTGTTGAAGATTTTGTGCAGAATTAACTGAACGATAAAAGCCGTCTAACTCTGACTTAGGTTGACTCTCGTGATCTCAAGGAAGGAAGACGTTTATAATCTTGATCTCTAACTGTAGCGACGTATAACTACGCTACGGGTCGCTAATATTATTTTATTTAATTTTTGATCGATTATGGGGTTTCAGGGATCTGATATATTTGTTTTATTTCTGTATTTTTGAGCTGCCTTGTGTGACCTATATTTTAATGTTGATTTGCGCTTGACACGGGTCACAGCGACCGCTGACGTAGGCAGCAGTCGTTGCTGTTTCATTAATTGGTATATGTTCACACGCTCTCAGCGATCGTCGGTCGCTGTCTTCAAAGGCCGCGCCGCTTGCAGTCGATGAGGGTAATTAAACTTTCGCACGCTCTCTGAGGTGGTCTGATGATCAGAGTGAGCGAGGAATACAGCCAGCCAGACAAGCACAGACAGAGACACGGATTGAGAAGGAAACACCGTTGGCGTGTGGGTCTGTGTACGTGTGTTTTCTCAAGGTTGAACTGGTGCATTTGATGCCTACGTGATCAGCGGCAGATGGCGCTTTTCAGAAGGAGAGATAGAAGGAGAAAGACAGTGAGCTATAGACAGACGCGGAGATACACAGGAGAGGTCGCAGCTGGCAGCTAATTCTTGCCGCCTTGAAACAGCTGCGTTGCTGCTGGGTTTGCGCGCGCGGCTCACTTGCTGGTCATGCGCAGAAAGGGGGACGCTCTCCTTGTCAGGCAGTAATAAAAGAGCAGCGCGACGCTGAGAGGATCCTGGGTGGCCGAGTGGGTTGTAGCCCGCTCGCCGCGCCGGCGACGCGGGTTCGATTCCCCGGTCGGATCTTTACATACTGCGGGTTGCTCGGTCGCAATATAAACGTGGAGTCGACGCTGATATCATCTTCGTAATGGAAAAGAGTCGTTAAACCCATACATTTCATTTGAGAGGCTCAGTTGCGGACGGAATTTCAAGGCAATTGGATGTATTGCGGCTTTTGGTAGTTTTAGGCTCGATCGAGTTGGTGAAGTGTGGCCAAGATAAAGCGCTCGCTTGCACTAGTCTTCTTCGTCGTTGCGCATACAAGAATTCTGTTGGCGATTCATTCCCTCTCGACATGGAGTCGAATTATTAAGAGAGTTAGTTTGTTGCGAGAAATATATCAGCGTTGTTGCGAGTTTTGCCTTCGCTTTCGCATTGGATCTACTCCTGGATTAATCGGTCAAGGCCTCTCTTCGCCCTGTCACATGGAGTGATTTATCGTGGGCTTCGAATCGTCAGCGCTCTGTTCTCGTTCTTCGGAATTGTGTTGCGAAGCGTTTGTTCGTATTATTTGCCTAAGGGCGTCTTTCTCAAACGGCTTGGATACATAGCCGAAGCTGTTGTTCATTGCGTGAAATCAGCGACGGATTTAGCTGATCTTTTCGGGCGTTTCAAACTCGACGCCTTGCTTGTGCCTTCGTCGCCTCTCTTGGAATTCGACTTCGTCGATGTTCTTCGCACACGATCGGCTTTGTCCCTTGTCTTCGGACATAAGGTACGCTTTATTGGGGAATTAATACGATCGGTTATTTAGATATTTTGGGCTGAACTGAAATTGGCTGTGGGACTTGAGAGTCAATCGGGATTTAATTTAGGCATACTCCGGTTGATAGGTGTTTGCATTGAATTGTTGCATTTGATTTTCATTGAATGTCTTTACAAAGGATAGGAACTGATAATTGAACTTACTGACTTTTATGTTTGATTGCTTTGAACATAATTGATGTCAATTGAAGATTCAAGTGATTGTGAATAATAAGAAATATTAATTAAACTTCTGACTTTGATCATTGATGGCATTGAATGCAACTGACGTTGAATGAATACTTGATTGATTGTGAGCTATAAAGATAGAAGTCATTTCTATAGCGCTATGGAGGAGTCTAGACCAGTCACTCCTGCTCAGCCTTCTAGGCCCCCTTCTTCTATGGAGATATTGCTCGAGGCAATACAGACTAATGCTAAGTCGACTCAGGAAGCTATGCAGATGCATGCCAGGGACACACAGGAGGCGATTGCCACGGTGGAGTTTAATGTCCTGGCAGTGCAATCAAATGTTAGCGAGGCTATTTCCTCAGTGCAATCAAATGTTAGCGAGGCTATTTCCTCAGTGCAATCAAATGTAAGAGAGGAGATAAGAGAAGAGATCTCGGCCGTAAGAGATAATGTCAGGGAAGCGCTGACGGAAGTTGTATCACGATTGGAAAGGCTAGAGGCATCGCCGGTACCCAAGCCTGCTGTGGATTTGAACCCTGGTTACCTCACCGCTATTACCACTGCGGACGCGCCATACCACTCGACCATCGGCCTGGAAGAAACTTTGGGTGCTAGGCCTAAAGATTTCGCACACCCTGGTATATTGCGAAGAAGTGATAGATTGGCTAGTAGGCCGCCAGTTTCATATAGGGATTTCGGCAGTCGAAATAACTGGCCACCTTTCCATCGTTGGGATTCGAACCCGGAAGTCACCTCCTCCTGTCCTCCCTCTATCTCTAGAGCTCGTCCACAGCAGCACGCGGTCCCATCGAGCGAGGATCCGGAAGTGGCGACTCCGGGGAGGTCGACAGGGGCGGGCGTTACAATTGGTCCCAGCCAGTGGGGTCAAATTAGTTCTAGAGATTTTGGTGATGATAGGTTAGAAGAGGAAACTGACTATGCTAGAACAGGCGAAATGGCAATGTCTTTTGAAAGAAGGAAGGAAAGGGAATTTGCTGATAATGTGGAAATAATGTCTGATGATGGTAGTGTAGACATTGAAATCAGCAAAATAATGGAATCTAGACCTAAAACTGTTAAAATAATTGATAACAGAATGCATGCAGCACAGCAACCGGAGTTTAGAAATTTTGAAGTGAATAAACCGATCGCTAATAAATTGTCACGGGAGGGGGGTGATAAGGTCAACCCAGTCCCTTTGGCCTCTTCGTCCCTTCCTCTCGTCGAGTATCCTCGACCGGATCCACAATGGAGGCTGCAAGCGCCGCTCGCACACGTCGATCAACAAAGAGTGGAAATAGCACCGAGTCGGGTCGACTTTACACAACCAGCGTCGGTAATGCCGACCTATCAGTCAATGCCTGACTGCGTCCTCGACGGTCGTGCAACGTCGACCATGGTTGGTCGAGACTACGCTCGACCCGACCTTCCTCCTGGACCAGCGGCGATGGCAACGGTCGACTGGATGCAACCATACGCTCGTCCCGACCATTCAAACATGCCGTGGAGGTATGCTCCGACCTACACTCCGAGCGCTTTCTACGGTAGCAGCGACAACCGGGTTTGGGTTGACCCGCTTCGCTGTCTCGACCCGCTTCGACCAAGCGACGCCGTCTTTCCTCGGTGGCCAACGGTCGTGGAATCGGCGAGGATGAGTTCATGCCTCGGCGCGCAAAGCTTCGGATTTAGCCGTGATGCCGAACTACCGCGATGTCAAGTGGTAATGAAGCCGACACCTCTGGAGAGAAATGAAACGACGGCCGATAATAAAGCGACGTCTGCGGTTGGTGAAACGAAAGCACTGGCGCCTACCAACGTTTCGGTCGGTCCTATCAAAATTGTCCCGACGACCACCGTCGCAACGCAAACGACAGGCGACTGGGAGCTACCGTCGATCAGTTCAAAGGGAACAGTCAAGGAACTTGAACCGACCGCGTCTGCAACGGCTAAAGAGGGCGAGGTTAAACAGTCATCGACTTCTCCTCCTAAGCCAACACAATTCCTGAAACTCGGGTCTTTTAGCGGAAAGACGGACGTTGAAACATTCTTACGAAAATTCTCCGTGTGCGCCAGGAATAACAGATGGACGGACGAGGAGAGGTTGAACCAATTAGTAGTCTCATTGGTTGAACCGGCGACTCATTTGCTGAGCGAGTCGAACGCAGATAGCTTGGACACTTGGACGGCTTTGGTACAGCGACTTCGAGAACGATATGGTAACGCTGAACAGCAAGCTTTATTTCAGACACAGCTGAGTACTCGAAAGCAGAAAGCCGATGAAGATATGGGAGCCTTGGTCGATGATGTGCGCCGTCTGACCTCGCGTGCGTATCCGGGCTCTTCGACTGTCCACAGCGAAGCAATTGCTGTTCGTGCATTCCTGGATGCCCTGAGAGATAGAACGCTTGCTCTGAAAATCCGAGAGCGAGAACCGAGATCCCTCGACGAAGCCTACAAGGTAGCGATGCGATTGGACGGCTATCAGAAAGCAGAAGACGGTGGCCATGAACAGCACGAACGACGATATGGACGTGTCAACGCGGTCAAAGAGGAAGACGATTCGGAAATGAGGGTTTTGAAACGGCAGGTGGAGCAAATAATGCGACAGATGGAGCGGCAACCCGTGTCGGCGCCACAATACAGAGACAATAATCGCGGGTCGTGGACAGGTCAGAACGGGTCAAATGGAAATGGTTGGTCCAACGCAAACAGAAACAACTGGCGGAACAATCAACGCTGTTCGATCTGTAATAGAACAGGTCATTGGAGTTCTACGTGCAGATACCGACAGGCGGCGGAACCGGAAGCTGGACGATCGGCGCGGAGATGCTTCGAGTGTTCAGCAACGGACCACATAGCACGCTTCTGTCCTCTTCGACAACAGCAGCAGGCTCCACCTAGCGACAACCTGGGACAACCGGTGGGCGATGGTCCCGACAATCCCGTCGTTGGTCGTGTGTTCGCTGTTCGGTCCGCTCCAGCGCCGAGCAGGGACCAGCGGAACGGGCAGAACCAGGAGCGTCGGTCGCGGAGGTCGCCATCATCGTCGAGGAGGCGAGACAGTGGTCGGAACTCACCAAGAGAGGAACGACGCTGTTTCTACTGTGACGACAGTTCGCACCTTTTGAGGAGCTGTCCGCTTCGCAATGGACCCCCTGAGGACCGGATCTGGAGGATGCTGGGAGAACCGACCGGACTTCGTCCGCCTGAAAACCTGACGTCGGCTGGGTAACTTTGCTGAATGACCGCATAATGGCGGCCATTTTGAATGCAGGAGCATCTGTAACCATGTTTTATTTTGATTGTGATGAATACGTTTACTTTACATGTGGAAGGCTTTACATGTGTGTGTTACTGTGTAAATAACT
The DNA here is from genome assembly GCA_949752735.1 of Lumbricus terrestris. Lineage (NCBI taxonomy): Eukaryota > Metazoa > Annelida > Clitellata > Crassiclitellata > Lumbricidae > Lumbricus > Lumbricus terrestris. The sequence continues at coordinate 45,797,038 of OX457047.1, read as the reverse complement.
GAATTTTTACATCGTATATTGTGCATTCATATGTGTATTGCATAGTATTAATATTTGTATTGCCTTGCATTGTACTCCAGCGATGGACGATTTTATTGTTGCCTCTGCTGTAGACAGAAAACTGGACTGTCATTGCCTGCATTGCGCTATATAAATATTGGTTTTACCTGTTGATATATATATAAGGTTGCCTGTTTTAGTTAAGGCCTTGATGACGATTATGTGACCTTGAACTTAGACTTGCAGTGGAATTAGCCATGATGATGTGATTATGTGATATTATGACCTGCGGTGAAATAGTAGGCCTATGTCTTTAAGAAGTAATTGTGAGATAACGCTCAAAGTCGAAATCTGCATTAGGCCTATGTCCCGCTCCATCTATAACCTGATTTATGAAAAATAATTTAAAAGGATTGGCACAGCTAAATTTTAAGGCTTCTAAGTTCCGTGTATAGAGTTCTTATATGCGTAACTATTGTCAACGCATATATTTATATATAATAATAATTGTATGGATGCTTATTAATTAACTTTAGTGAGGCGCTCTATAAATGTTCTATAATAGTCCCTTATTGTCCTTCAGCGCCTTAATGCATTACCGAGGTTTTGAGTTTAACAGCGGTGAAATTAATATACATAGCTGCTCTTTGATTAATAGTCCTGCATAGGCCTACATGTTTTGGTTGCAGTACGAATTATTTAGATTGCAGTTGATAGACGCAGGATATAAATATATTTAGTTTGATTTGATAGGCCTACTTTAATGATTGGCCCATGTACTGTGTGCATCAGCGTTGCTGTTTGAGGCCTAATTTTAATAGTAGCCATGCTCTTGCGATACACCATTTGGTCTTATAATTTTGCAGTGTAGACTGTGATTAAACTGGTTGCCTAATAATATTTATTAGGACTAGGCATAAAATAATTAGGAGCTCTGTCTGTGCGAGAAATGAGGTTGGCCTAAATGATTTTGTAGTATTGGATTTAATATTATTATTAATTCGGTGCAGATTAATATTGGGATCCATGAATGAATCTATGACCTAATTGCGAGTTCGTTCAATAGGCCTAATTTGGATCTTGTTGATGGGTGGCCTCGCAGTTTTCCACGCTTCTACAGATCAATTGTAGATGGCGGAGGAAGAGCGGAGGCGTAGTCCGAGAGCGACGCATTAGGACGCCGACGATTATCGGCTGAGGTTCTCAGTGTTTAATTGTTCCAGACGAAAGAAGTTCAGAACGTCTGTCCTTGTTGTAATATAATTGTGCATTTAATCTGCAATATAACTAAATCTGTAATGTAAGATTTACTGCTATGATTAGCATAGTAAAGATTAAGCTATAGATTAGATTAACGGTTGACCTAATTCTGAAAGGATTTATTTGAGGTCTTATTTTATTTTGTGCAAAACAGCGCGACCTTAGTCGTACGATGCACTTTGACCTACATGTAAAAGGATCATGTTTGTTGCCTAATTCCCACGGGATTTTAAGAGACGCACGCTGCAGATGCATGGCGTGGGAGAATAATGAGCGGCGATTAATTGGCAATCGTTATTTCCCAGGCGCGTGGGTGGTCCCGTTAGTCTCCGCTGCATCTCTGATAGAATGAAGGAAAGATAATAGGCCTTGATGCTATGCAATGATGCCTAAGGATTTATAGTAGACTAAAGTGGCCTAACTGTTGATTTGCGCTTTAGACTAAGATCTCATATTAAAATCATGATAATCCTTTTAGGCCTAGGATTTTTACGATTATGCAATGTGACTGTTTTGTAACGTTAATTGCAATAATATGTTACTTTAGCCTATGTTTAAATGGCCTATTTTAATTCTGTGCATAATCGGTTGCATTTTTAATAATTAAGTAGGCCTACTGAAAGATGTTGGGAAGGGAGCGGCTTATTAAGCTGAAGTTAGGCTTGGTCTCTTACGGTAAGCTTTGATGGGGAGCCTACGGATAGTTATAATGAGCATTGGCCTTTGGAGACTTAAGCTGTGTGTGTAGTTTCAGGTAATTTGCTATGATAGCACCGTTGTTAATGGGATTAGAGACTTAGGTTTAACTGCTTAGATGAGTCTTTAAATGTAGACGTTTGCCTACAGTGAAATGCCTAAAGAAGTCTCGATGGTAAAGGCCATGGGTGGCCTATTAATCAGATGACCTGTTGTAAAGGTAACGAAGGTCTAGTGGTTTTTGTGGCTGTCCCGTGGGTTCTTAAGTCAATGCTTGCCGTGGAGGACTTTGTGCTTAACTAAACTCAAGGAGACCTATATATAGAATTGTTTTTGAGCTTCACTGAACTATTAGCGATGGAGCTATATAATTATAATAATAATAAATGTTTCTTTCGCTTGAACTGACATTTAACGCTAAAATGTGAACTTTCTGATGCTTACGTTGATGACTGTTCACTGCATATATTTTTAATTCTTGCATTTGAATCCTTGATGTAAAAATTGGAGTATGGCCTTACTAACATTTCAGGATCCATTTTTCCAATTAAAAGGATCCTGAAATCAGGGAGGGCCGAGAATAGTGTAGCGACGTATAACTACGCTACGGGTCGCTAATATTATTTTATTTAATTTTTGATCGATTATGGGGTTTCAGGGATCTGATATATTTGTTTTATTTCTGTATTTTTGAGCTGCCTTGTGTGACCTATATTTTAATGTTGATTTGCGCTTGACACGGGTCACAGCGACCGCTGACGTAGGCAGCAGTCGTTGCTGTTTCATTAATTGGTATATGTTCACACGCTCTCAGCGATCGTCGGTCGCTGTCTTCAAAGGCCGCGCCGCTTGCAGTCGATGAGGGTAATTAAACTTTCGCACGCTCTCTGAGGTGGTCTGATGATCAGAGTGAGCGAGGAATACAGCCAGCCAGACAAGCACAGACAGAGACACGGATTGAGAAGGAAACACCGTTGGCGTGTGGGTCTGTGTACGTGTGTTTTCTCAAGGTTGAACTGGTGCATTTGATGCCTACGTGATCAGCGGCAGATGGCGCTTTTCAGAAGGAGAGATAGAAGGAGAAAGACAGTGAGCTATAGACAGACGCGGAGATACACAGGAGAGGTCGCAGCTGGCAGCTAATTCTTGCCGCCTTGAAACAGCTGCGTTGCTGCTGGGTTTGCGCGCGCGGCTCACTTGCTGGTCATGCGCAGAAAGGGGGACGCTCTCCTTGTCAGGCAGTAATAAAAGAGCAGCGCGACGCTGAGAGGCTCAGCGAGGATCCTGGGTGGCCGAGTGGGTTGTAGCCCGCTCGCCGCGCCGGCGACGCGGGTTCGATTCCCCGGTCGGATCTTTACATACTGCGGGTTGCTCGGTCGCAATATAAACGTGGAGTCGACGCTGATATCATCTTCGTAATGGAAAAGAGTCGTTAAACCCATACATTTCATTTTTGAGAGGCTCAGTTGCGGACGGAATTTCAAGGCAATTGGATGTATTGCGGCTTTTGGTAGTTTTAGGCTCGATCGAGTTGGTGAAGTGTGGCCAAGATAAAGCGCTCGCTTGCACTAGTCTTCTTCGTCGTTGCGCATACAAGAATTCTGTTGGCGATTCATTCCCTCTCGACATGGAGTCGAATTATTAAGAGAGTTAGTTTGTTGCGAGAAATATATCAGCGTTGTTGCGAGTTTTGCCTTCGCTTTCGCATTGGATCTACTCCTGGATTAATCGGTCAAGGCCTCTCTTCGCCCTGTCACATGGAGTGATTTATCGTGGGCTTCGAATCGTCAGCGCTCTGTTCTCGTTCTTCGGAATTGTGTTGCGAAGCGTTTGTTCGTATTATTTGCCTAAGGGCGTCTTTCTCAAACGGCTTGGATACATAGCCGAAGCTGTTGTTCATTGCGTGAAATCAGCGACGGATTTAGCTGATCTTTTCGGGCGTTTCAAACTCGACGCCTTGCTTGTGCCTTCGTCGCCTCTCTTGGAATTCGACTTCGTCGATGTTCTTCGCACACGATCGGCTTTGTCCCTTGTCTTCGGACATAAGGTACGCTTTATTGGGGAATTAATACGATCGGTTATTTAGATATTTTGGGCTGAACTGAAATTGGCTGTGGGACTTGAGAGTCAATCGGGATTTAATTTAGGCATACTCCGGTTGATAGGTGTTTGCATTGAATTGTTGCATTTGATTTTCATTGAATGTCTTTACAAAGGATAGGAACTGATAATTGAACTTACTGACTTTTATGTTTGATTGCTTTGAACATAATTGATGTCAATTGAAGATTCAAGTGATTGTGAATAATAAGAAATATTAATTAAACTTCTGACTTTGATCATTGATGGCATTGAATGCAACTGACGTTGAATGAATACTTGATTGATTGTGAGCTATAAAGATAGAAGTCATTTCTATAGCGCTATGGAGGAGTCTAGACCAGTCACTCCTGCTCAGCCTTCTAGGCCCCCTTCTTCTATGGAGATATTGCTCGAGGCAATACAGACTAATGCTAAGTCGACTCAGGAAGCTATGCAGATGCATGCCAGGGACACACAGGAGGCGATTGCCACGGTGGAGTTTAATGTCCTGGCAGTGCAATCAAATGTTAGCGAGGCTATTTCCTCAGTGCAATCAAATGTTAGCGAGGCTATTTCCTCAGTGCAATCAAATGTAAGAGAGGAGATAAGAGAAGAGATCTCGGCCGTAAGAGATAATGTCAGGGAAGCGCTGACGGAAGTTGTATCACGATTGGAAAGGCTAGAGGCATCGCCGGTACCCAAGCCTGCTGTGGATTTGAACCCTGGTTACCTCACCGCTATTACCACTGCGGACGCGCCATACCACTCGACCATCGGCCTGGAAGAAACTTTGGGTGCTAGGCCTAAAGATTTCGCACACCCTGGTATATTGCGAAGAAGTGATAGATTGGCTAGTAGGCCGCCAGTTTCATATAGGGATTTCGGCAGTCGAAATAACTGGCCACCTTTCCATCGTTGGGATTCGAACCCGGAAGTCACCTCCTCCTGTCCTCCCTCTATCTCTAGAGCTCGTCCACAGCAGCACGCGGTCCCATCGAGCGAGGATCCGGAAGTGCCGACTCCGGGGAGGTCGACAGGGGCGGGCGTTACATAACAAACCGTCGTTCATCGACTGTGGCTTTTGTTGGTGAGACACTAGAGGCAATGTGTGGTGTCGGGATATAAGTTCGGTGCCCTGGAACCGGAAGGTTGGGGGTTCGAATCCACGTCAAGTCGCCGCGTAGGGACCCTGGGCAAGTCCTTAACTCACAATTGCTCAGCGCTTCGGCATGAAACTCCGATTCAGTGTCCGCGCTGTAGTCAGGAGCGTCTCTGAGTAGATGTGTTGAACGGGGTGGGGGGCAGTGGAGGTGGGTGGGGGTTGGGGGAGCTATAGGAAGTACTCATAATTATATAAATACAATGGCTGCTATTTATCGAGAGGTCCTTGAATTATCGGTCAGATTCATCGTTCCCAATATATTCGCAAGATGTCGTTAAGCACCGCAGCAGTAGGCCTTCGAAGCATAAACAAAAATTAAACATGCAGCGCCCACTGCAGGCAGAAAAATCATCATCTGCTGCTGTTGCTGCTGTTGCTGCTGCTGCTGCTGCTGCGTAAGGTCAAAGGTCAAGGTCATGCAGGTGACCTTTGTTATGCAACGTCATTAAACGTGGAAGCAACAAAGAATGTCGAGAAGTTTGAAGTGGTAGGATTCCGATGGAAAGAGGGTTGCTGGGTAAAATGGAGCACAGTAGCCGATGGTGAATGGGAGAAGTGGAGGTGAGTCAGGTAATACAAGCAGCAGTAGCAGCAGCATTTAGGAGATCACTCCTCCTCCTCATCGTCCGACAGATGACTTTTCTTGCATTTGCATATATTATAGACATTGCAACCTCCAGGGTCTGTCTGGATCCTACGCCCTCCCTTCCTCCTCATCCTCCTCTTCTTCTTCCTACTTTCATTCTTTCGATTCTTCTTCATGTATACCTTCTTCTCTTCCTCCTCTTTTCCATTATTTCCCTTTCCTCTTCCTCTTCCTCTTCCTCTTCCTCTTCCTCTTCCTTCTCCTCTTTCCCCCTCTTCTTCTCACTCATTTGCAATTACGACTGTTGTTCGTCGAATAAAGCGATTCATTCGAAACGGAAATAACTGGAATTGGAATGCGGGAAGAAAGAAGAGGCATCGGCATGGATGGATAGCATAAGCAAATTTTTAGTCAATAGACTTCGTGCGACGAGGAGGAAGAGGTGGAATAAGAGTAAGAGGAAGAGCAGGGAGAAGAGGTGGAAGAGTAGCTGGAGGATCTGGACCAGCTTCCTTCGCCCTACTCAGGCGAGGAAAACTGATCCGAGTAATGGAAGAGATAAGTAGGCGGTCAAAGATTAACCCTTTGAACCCGACGGGCCGGTTTTCCGGCCCGTTATCCATAGAGTTACAGGAGCTCCGGGTTCAAAGGGTTAACGGAAGGAGCGGAAGGAAGGAAAATGTATCCTAATGTTGCAGAGATATCTATGCTTCAGTTCGACTTCTATATCTGAGCAATATTGTTTTTTGTTGTTTCGCTGTTTTTATGGCAGATGCAGATGCTTCACTGAAAAACGAATGCAGCGTCAGACGTTGATAAGGAATTACGTTCCCAAAGGTCTCTATGCTCTCTCTTCTCTCTGTTTGCTCGAAGCAATTCCTTCTTCTTCTTCTTCTTCTTCTTCTTCTTCTTCTTCTTCTTCTTCTTCTTCTTCTTCTTCTTCTTCTTCTTCTTCTTCTTCTTCTTCTACCGCTGCTGCTGCTGCATTCATTTCCTGCATCCATTAATCTTTCCTTCTATCCCACACCTCACTTCTCTTTCTCTTTTCCTCTTCTTTCTCTCTCACACATTTCACAGCCGTCAAAGAACAATAATATTCCTACACGATAAATTCGTGTTTTACGCCTGTGTGCGGTATTAGCTGTTCCTGACTGCATGCGTGTGTGCGTGTGTTCGTCTATCTGTGTGTGTGTATGTATGTATGTGTGTGTGTATGTGTATGTATGTGTGTGTGCGTGTATGTGTGTGTGTGTGTGTCTGCGCATGTATTTGCGGCTGTTTGTGATTGTTTTATTGCGAGATAAAAAGGAACAGTAATTCCGAAGCTGAACGTATGAGAAGGGCGAACGGGAGGAGAGAGAAAGAGAGAGAGAGAGAGACAGACAGACAGACAGACCGACAGCAGACAGACAGAGAGACAGACAGAGAGAGAGACAGAGAGAGAGAGAGAGAGAGAGGGAAGGAGAGAGACAGAGGCAGAGACACAGAGGCAGAGAGACAGAGAGGTACATTGTGACATAAAATTCGGCATTAAAAGGGGAAGAGTAATGTAATCCTGACTTCTGGTCTTATATTATAAATTATTTTGTCTCTCCCTAATTAACGCCGACCGCCTCTCTCTGTCTCTGTCTCTGTCTCTGTCTCTGTCTGTCTCTCTCTCTCATGTCTTCCAAATCAACACAAGCCATGCATCACTCAGACAAACACCCGGTCTATGAGAACGATCCATCTATCTACCAGTATCTATCTATCTGTCTGTCTGTCTTTCTCTCTGTGTCTTGGTATTCGTATAATAATAATAATAATAATAATAATAATAATAATAATAATAATAATAATAATAATAATAATAATAAATGCAGTGGCATTCCGCGGCTCTTTTCCTGCACTGGATTTCAACGACGACTAGGTGCCGTTCCAGATGTTTTTATAATTAGTAATAGGGTGTAAGTCCCTGAGGGATCATATGTACCTCGGGGCAAAAAAAATAATAATAATAAGACAATTTATATAGCGCCGTAGCTCAGCCGAGGCCGACGGAAAGGTCGCTGTATACATGAGTTCAAAAGTTACTGTCAATTATACGATTGTTTAAGCAGGTGCAGCTTGAGTCTAGATTTAAATCCCTCCAGAGATGATGCATTCTTCACATAGTCGGGAAGACTGTTCCATGCGGTGGGTCCCGACACAGATAAAGAGCTTTCGCCAAACCTCGTGGAAGACCGTGGGACTTGTAGCAGGCCCCTCGACGAGTACAGCTGCATAATCCTTCGCAAATAGATATAAGTTAAGGGGGTGGCACCACGGGGCTTAGCCCCAGACCCCCCGTCTGGGGCTAAGCCGGGTGAGCCCCCCCCCAAGTCACCAGGTTTTTTTGTACAGGGAAAAATAAATATTTTCTTGGAGATTCAGACCAAACGACTAAAGAAAAATCATCAGAAATTTATGCGAATGAAAATTGAAAATTTCCTACGCGATTCGTCCTCCTCAACTTCTGGACCAAAGTCTCCGCCGACCATTGGCTTCAGCCCCCAAAACTGAATTCTGGCGTCGCCACTGCTAAGTTATACACCTCTATAATTCTGATCGGCATCTGTTTTGATCTTCTGTTGATCATGGGCGGAGTTTATCAGGGGCTGGGGGGGCTAAGCCCTCCCAAGAAGACCCAGATTCATTTTTTAACGTGTAAATGGTATCTTTTCCCGGGCTTACCCCCCCCCCCCCCCAAGAAGGCTTTTAGCCCCTCCAAGAACGGAAACCAAACTCCGCCTATGCTGCCGATGCACCTACAACATGTATGCAGCACGTTTTTTTTCCTGCATTCATCTCTTTTGACGTTGTTTCAATGACGCAGATGATATTGTGCTACAGATCCTAAGAGGACGATCGACAACAAAACGCAGATTAAGACATATGCGCCGACTGGGAGCTGGACATCCTCGTTCTACATCTGCTCCACCATACATCGGTCAGTCAGGCGGTCAGTGGGTCAGTCAGGCGGTCAGTTGGTCAGTCAGGTGGTCAGTTGTGATGCATATACATACTCATATATCATGGAGTGCAGTGCAAATAAATCGAACCGTGAACGATAAATTCACAAATGCGAGACTTCACTGGTTGACAGTTTTGCACGCGGAACAGCTATAGCTGTGTCTGAGCGTTTCTGAAATAAAAACAGGGTGAGATTTGCGGGGGTTGGGGTTGGGGAGGGGTTGGGGTTAAGGGTTCAACCGCCGGTCTTTCTCCTAATTCCATGGGAAAATCCTCTTTGGCACTCCAACTCCATCTGTATCTTAGGTTGTTTTTTAACAATTAATTAATGAATAAATTAATAGTTAATTGGATAGATAAATCAATGAATAAATTAATAGATAATTGGACAGATATATCGTTCGAGGAAGAAAATGATCCGGATATATAATAGATGTTCAGATGTTCGTTGCTATTGTTTTTATTTTGTTGATCACTTGGAACAACCAACAAGACAGCTATACTGCAGCAGTCATCTGTGACTGGTCGAATGAAAAGAGAAAGACAGACAAAAGAGCGGGACGGAGCATGGGCGGAGACTTAGGGGACAGGGGGGTGGTCCCTCCAAAGTTTGTGGTGGGGGACAGTCCATGCTCATGTCCCCCAAATATTTAAGAAATAGAGAAACAAATCTTCACAACGTTGGGACATTGAGGTAATCCTTGGTCAATTATTCTGGGAACAGCCATATTGTGAGGGGGAAACGGCATGTTTCAGGAGATTTCGACCAACAAATGACTTTAAAAAAGTATTTTTTCATGAAATTTTGACGAAATGACTAAATAAGTAAGAGACAAAAAGGTCGTCAAAAATTTTGGTCGACGAAAATGTAAAATGTTGTCGGCAACCCAAAATGTCGCGCCTCCTCGGTCATCGTCCTTCGACCGATCGTTCGTCTCGTCACCTCCCCCCCCCCCACCCCCCAACTTTCAGACCAAGTCTCCGCCGTTGAAACGGAGGGACAGAGGCACTGACTGACTTCTTATTCTTCTTCTTCCACCTCCTCCTCCTCTTCTTCCTACTCCTCCTCCACCTCCTCTTCTTCTTCTTCTTCTTCTTCTTCTTCTTCTTCTTCTTCTTCTTCTTCTCTCGAGTAATGAACTCAGTCAGTATCGACAAGATCAGTTTTATATATTTAGATTAACACAATAAATAAAGAATAGTTGACCAAAGGGTGCAGAAAAAAGGAGAAGAATGAGGAAGAGGAAGATTAGGTGGAGGAAGAGGAAGAGGAGGAGAAGAGGAAGACAAATGAGGAGTAAAGAGGAAAAAGATACATCCTGAATGTTTTTGCAGTCGTGTTCTGAGATGAGATGGAATTTAACAGCAGCAACAGCAGCAACAGCAGCAACAGCAGCAGCCGGATGTGTAAATAGGCGATCGAATTCACTATCAATCATTAGCAACATCATCAACATCATCATCAATGGCAGCAGCAGCAGCTGTAGCAGCAGCAGCAGCAGCAGCTGTAGCAGCATCCGGTGAAAGCGGTGACATATATAGGGCAGAGAGGTCACCGAATGATGGAGATAATAGACCTATGAAATATTATCATAT
>OX457047.1:45756665-45784165 GCA_949752735.1 Lumbricus terrestris | reverse complement strand
ATCTTAAAGAAGATCAGGATCTTCGTTATTTCTTCGTTCGATCTACTTTCCAACTCAGATAGCAACAGTTGAATTCGAGTCTTCGTTTTAACCTTCGTTACGGAGTGGAATGATCTTCCATGCTGGACACTTTTTAGCAATCCCTATGTGAAGCGTAGGGCTCGTAAATACGCTGGTGCCCTGCAGCGATTAGCTTTAGAGTGGCGCTCGCTTAGAAATCACGAGATTCGGTCGGTTTGAAGATTCTTTATTGCAGAAGTTTTGTCATAGCTGCTTTTTTTTTATCACGACGGTAAGTACCAAACTGGTACGGAATGGAGTACCTTGACACGTCCTTCATCGCTCTGAGTTCGAGTACCACAATGTACGACGAGTTGGTGAGCACGTCCGACGAATCGACCAATCACAGCTCGCTATCCGACGGAACCACGACTGACGTCATCACGAACGATGACGTCACGACCGTCGACGAATACCTTTGGATCTACTTTTCTCCCATCATATTCATCCTCGGCATCGTCGGAAACATTCTGACGCTGGCGGTGATGCGTCGGAAGCGCATGCGCGGTACAACGACGAGCGTCTACTTGATTGTCATGGCCGTCTTCGACACCCTGGCGTTGAGCTTTGGAATCATTCCCGAATGGTTCAAGGCGACTGGGATCGTAGTCTTCCGCGACGTTCATCCATCTCTCTGTAAACTCGAGAAGTTCGGTTTCTACACAACTAGCGACACAGCCATCTGGGTTCTCGTTCTCTTCACCGTTGATCGTCTTGTGGCTGTCTCTCTTCCCCTTCACAAGACCCGGATCTGCGTTCCAAGGCGTTCGAAGATCGCCTGCGCCATCGTCTTCGTCTGCTCCGTCATCAAGAACATGCATGTGTTCTGGACGCGAGGAGCCGAGTACCATCCGAAGACAGGCCACCTGGTGAGCAACTGTGGCAAGACGGACCCAGCAGCCGCCATCTTTGAGTCGCTCTACCGTCCGTGGATGGCTCTGGTGCTCATCAGCATCGTCCCGTTCATCATCCTCATCATCTGCAACTGCGTCATCATCTGGACTCTGACGAGGTCTCGCTATGTCCAGATGCGGAGAACCGAGGGAGGGGCAGGAGGAGGGGTGTCAGCCCAGTCCTCATCGTCATCGCAGGTCAACGATCGAGCGAAGACCTTCAAGCAGACGACGATGATGTGTCTGAGTGTGTCCATCGTTTTCCTCATCTGTGTCATCCCATCCATCGTCGTTCTCATCGGAAAACCTCACTGGACGAAGACCTCCAACGATGCTTACGAAGTGGCAAAAGCAGTCAGCAACCAGTTGGCTTACTTCAACCACTCCATCAACTTCTTCCTATATTGTCTGACGGGTCAGAAGTTCCGCAACGAACTAATCGCTATGTTCCGCCAGGTTCGTCAGAGCATCCTGCTCCATCCGAATGATTTGTCCAACCTCCGTAGCTCGACCACTGCAGCGGTCAACAATCGTGTCACGGTTCCAGGGGCGATGCACAATCTCCACTGTCACGTGCTGGCTCCCATCAGGGTCATAGGTCAAGGCGCATGCGAAGTATAAGACGGCGACGACCTATACAGTATACATGTAACAGTTAATCAACTATTTACGATATACCTTTTCCTGCATGTGGATATCAACACAAGTCTCTGATTGCCTTGATTGGAAGTTAAAAGGAGTGTGGTGGGGTGGAGTGGGGTGAGCGAGTGCAGAGGATGATCCGGGACTTGAAGCTTGACTAATCGAAGAGGAGAATTAAGAGGAAATTCAATTGAAGATGGAACTGACTAAAGTTGAAGTGGAAAGATGGAATTGATGAATCTAAAAAACGATTCAAAGTCATGAATATTTAAAGAGTTTTTCTCTGTTAAATGGAGATTCGAATCTGTTGATGCAGATTCTTCTGCTCTGAATGTCATTGAAAATAAACATCGTAAGAGAAGATTATTATTATTATTGATGCCACCGAATGACAGGATCATGAAACAATCGACATTGAGGATTATTAATCAAAGAATATTGTAACCTTTAATTTGAACTCTGAGAACTTGACCGGTGAATGAACTCTAGTTTTTCAGACAGTTCTTGTTTTCTTGCGAGAATCTCTGAGATGTTTACATCGACGTTTAAACCATTTCCGTTATAGACTGTTTTTTATCTGCAGGACAGGTTTCTAGATTGGATTATTAATAAAAACAAACATATTGATGAGAAAATGATTAGTTATTCAAAGCAGTTGTTGCATTCATTCGCACAGCATTCGCTAGATGGCCAATCGTATCCTCCGACAATCCATCGTCATTGGTTAGAAATAAAAGCGATGCTAATTTTGGACGTTACGTCATTGTCATGGTTCATTGATTCGAGGTTGGTCCTAATAAACGGCATCATCATCATCATCATCATCATCATCATCATCATCATCATCATCATCATCATCATCATCGTCATCGTCATCGTCATCGTCATCGTCATCGTCATCGTCATCGTCATCGTCATCATCATCGTCATCATCATCATCATCATCATCATCATCATCATCATCATCGGTTGTCGTTTGTGAAAGCGAGACAATTATGGCGATTAGTGGTATTGTTGGTTATGATGAATTGATGAAGGCACTGGTCACGCATGGCTGCTTCACCACATTCTCTTTCCTTCCTTTCCTCCTTCTTCTCTGCATACAAACAGAAATCCGTCGAACGTGGAGCAAACAAAGACGCAGCTAGCGTCGTCATTGGCAACGGTTGCTATGCAGCGATGCGTTGACTGCATAGAAACACAGATCATCATGAGTCTGAATCATTAATGTCGCTCCTCCTTCTCCCAGTCGTTCCCCCCACACCAATCCAACCCACAGCGCCTTTCCATTCCACCATAATCCAACCCACAGTGCCTTTCCATTCCACCCCAATCCAACCCACAGTGCCTTTCCATTCCACCATAATCCAACCCACAGTGCCTTTCCATTCCGCCCAATCCACCCCCAAACCAGCCATGCGTGTTGCCTTCCAATGCAATGGGGATCAGACACAAGATGGCGCAATATGGGGTAGAAGGCGGCGAGAGGTACAGACAGAAGGAAAAGACAGACAGAGACAGAGACAGGCACAGGGAAAGAGGGAGAAACTATGGCGCGCAGACACACATACACACACACATACACACACTACCACACACCCACAACCATGCACACACACACACACACACACACACACACACACACACACACACACACACACACAGAAACGGCAACAACTATCATGCAGATCCGTAAACAGGAAGAGGAGGAGGACGAGGACGAGGACGAGGAGGAGGAAGAGGATGATCATAACCGAGTCATAGACTGTATCCATATAATATCCATATATTTATATACACATAAATTAAATGAATACGCATCTATGTATATATGTATATATATGCATGTGGAGACTGATTGGAAGGTGAGATTGTGTGAGGCTCCAGGTCGTAGCAGTTGGTCGGTCGGTTCGTCAGTCGGTCGGTTGATGTGTTTTGTGTTGATCTGTTTGCATTGAATGCGAAGGAATTTCATCCGTGTCTACTTTTCGCTTAGAACGAGAAAATGAAAATGAAATGAGAAGAAGAGGAAATTGTGGCAAAGGAAAATAGCGAAGAAGAAGAAGAGGAAGTTGAATCTGTATTCATTGGATGCAATCTGTAGAGGTCGTCGTCGCCGTCGTTGCCAGGGACCCTCTTCCTCATTCCCCATAGCAACGATATCTTCCGATTCGGATATTGGCATTTATTATCATAATCTTCGCTCCGTTGATACAATATCATCTTTCGGATTTCGAGACTTTAACATCATGGGGTCGTCTCAAAGTCGTATGATTATTCAAGGAGGAAATTGAGAAATGTGGAACGAAGAGAGGGATTTTTTATTCTGACTGAAGCCATAATAAGAAATTCGTCTGAATTTCTGGAATTGGAGAAAGGGAAATCACCGGAGCTGAAGAGAAGAGGAGAAACTGGGAGAAGGAAACGTAGGAAGAGGTGACGACAAACTTGGAAAATGCCGAAACCTAAGGAGAACCAGAACAAGAAAGGAACCGTTGGAGGAAAGAGAATGGGTAACATGATTTAAATCTAATCTCATTGAAATCTAATCTTATCTATTCTCATCTGATCCATTCTATTGGAATCCCTTCCATTCAATTCTATTATATCATATGACATCATACAGATGTATTAGGTTTGAGAGAAGATAAGAGGACATCATTAGAGATAGAAAGAAAGGGAGATAGAGAGATACAGAGAGACAGATAGAGACAGACAACGACAGGGAGACATGCACAATGAGAGACAGAGAGCCACGCAGAGAGGGAGAGGGCGAGGAATACAGACAGAGATATAGTTATACAGATTTCTATATATATATATAGATACCGAGACAAACAGAGAAGGGGAGAGTGACACACACACACACAGGCACACACACAGACACACACACGCATACATGTATACATAGCAGTAACTTGATATGAACGTTTTTATTATATCAAATAAATAACCAAACGACAAGAAAATTGGTTATAAGATAAAAAGAAAAAATTTAGAACCAACAGAGATAATAATATCATTTCCGTTTGCACAAATCATCAGACAATTATATTCTACAGATGAGTAATGATAGTCTCATGTGTTTATCACGAGCACCACGCAGGACAAGGCAATCATCATCATCATGATAATGATCATCATCATCATCATCATCATCATCATCATCATCATCATCATCATTCTTCTTCTTCTTCTTCATTGTCCATGGGCTGACAGCCCGTAGGTGTCCACTGCACACTTGACTACTCTCTTCCATGATTCTCTGTCCCGTGCTCGGTGTGTCAGCTCCTGTGCATTCATCCCACACCACTCTTCTATGTCCTGCAACCATTCTCTGCATGGTCTTCCCCTTCTCCCCGTTCCCTCCATGATTCCCGTCATTATGCTCTTTATCTTTCTATCATCACTCATTCTTTGGATGTGTCCGAATAGTTTCAGTTTCCTTTTCATTATGGTTTCTATCATATCTGATTTGCTGTTGAGTCTTCTTCGCACTTCTATGTTAGTTATTTTCTGTGTCCAGTTGATCTGCAGTATTCTCCTATAACAGTACATTTCGAAAGCCAATATCCTCTGCTTGTCCTCCTTTTTTATTGTCCAGGTTTCGCATGCATACAATGCCGTGCTAAATACGCATGTTTCTAGTATTCTTTTCTTTATGCCATGTGACATTGTTTTACTCCTCCATATGTTGTTGAATCCCGCCATTATCCCTTTTGCTTTGTTTATTCTTCTTCTAATCTCCTTCGTGCAGCTGTTATCGGACGTTAGTAGGCTCCCTAAGTATACGAATTCTGTGACATTTTCGATGATTTCTCCTCTAACCTTGATGTTCTTTTCTATTTCTTCTTTCCCAAATGCCATTGTCTTTGTCTTTCCGATGTTGATTTTCAAGTTTGCCTTTTCGCCCGCTCTATCCAGCAGTTCCACATTCTCTTGAAGTATGTCAAAATTCTCCTCTAGGAGATCTACGTCATCCGCAAATCTTAAATTGTTAATTGTTTGTCCTTTCACCGATATTCCAGTCCCGTTGTCTTGTATCTCATCCATTACTCTTTCCAAGTATCCAATGAATTCAATGGGTGAGACTGGGTCTCCCTGCTTTGTTCCTATACTGATTTTAAACCATTCACCTAGTTCCTTGTCTATCCTTACTGCTGCCTGACTGTTCGCCGGTATTTTGCAGAATTTGCACCAGTTGTTTTCCCACACCATAGGATCGGAGTGTTGCCCATATTACATTCTGTTTGACCGAGTCGAATGCTTTTTGGAAATCTATAAAGCAATTGTATATAACTCTGCCTTTCCTTTTTGCTTTTTCTGCTATTAGTCTTAACATCAGTATTTGCTGTACGGTACTTCTATCCCTTCTGAATCCTGCTTGTTCATCATCATCATCATCATCATCAATGCGATATATAATTATCTTATCTAATAGTAGTAATAGGTCTAAGTAGGCCGCCAACATTATAACGAATAGCAACATTTGCGGAAAAGTACAAACGGAAATAGTTTGCAACGGCCCACATTCGGCTTAGAAGCAGAACTGAACTTATTCAGCCCATGAATAAAACACTCTTTTAGCACATTCTCATTTCTTAACAACCTGATTATAAGGCGATATACCAGCGATATAGCAGAGGCACCGCCAGATACATTTTGCAACCAGAGCATAACCAGAGCATAGCCATTAGCCATGGCAGTCATATAATACAAGTAACTATAGTGCAGAGAACTATTTTTGCCTCAAATAAATACTCAACAGGGCAAAATTCTGGCATTGAAACGATCAGGAGAAAGACTTTTCCCAGGGCATTTGTTCTGGTTTGCCTTGCTGAAACGCCATCAGAGCAAATAATTGTAGCTTATAGATCTGTGCTATGAGACTTAGAGCGGTAAAAATATTTCTTGAAGCAGAAGAGCAATGTTGATGAACAGCAAACATTCCTCAATGACCTGGATACTAAAATTACAGTGAAGGGAAAATGAAATTATGTGACCAGCGAACAAAACAACCACAGAAAATGATTCTTTACAATAATTATTATGACAATTCATACAATCACGCTTGAAATTGAAAGTGAAATACGTGTATGAGAATCTAAAACAGTGCTGGAGACAGAATGTCTGCTTATGACATCTCAGTCAACATGAAACTGCAGTGAAGATAATTGCTACCATTTTCACTTCTAACCTCACCAAAAAACAAGTTGTTACCGATCTATCAACGGTATTTATGAGATCATGCGTCTTAGCATAATACACTCAAGACTACCTCTGTTGTTGAAATAAATGATGACTTATAAATTGAAGGCAAAACAAGCATGCACCATTGCACCATGCACCCAGTCTGCAGTCTATAGAGCGTGAGAATCCAAACTGCACCGGTAAGTCATCAATTGAAAATGTCTTTGCCACTTATGAGGATGATTATCACATGCATGGATGATGGTAAAATGTGAATCCAATGTTGCTGTTGATGTCGTTTGTTGGTTGTTTCGGTTGGTTGGTCAATTGGATGGATGTGCAGCGAAGCGTGGTCCTTCATCCGTGACGAAGAAGAAGGACAGACTGAAGAGGAGTCTGGATCGGGAATCATCACAACTGACGATCAGTCAAGTGGAAAAGCCGGAGAAGGTGGATGAGGAGAAGGTGAGGAAGGAGATGGAAGAGAGGGAAGAGGCTCGAAGGATATGGCTCCAACAACAACGAATCAAATATCCAGTCGCTCCAGATGGTAAGTCATCCATCCATCCATCCATCCATCCGTCCGTCCGTCCGTCCGTCCGTCCGTCCGTCCGTCCGTCCGTCCGTCCGTCCGTCCGTCCGTCCGTCCGTCCGTCCGTCCGTCCGTCCGTCCGTCCGTCCGTCCGTCCGTCCGTCCGTCCGTCCGTCCGTCCGTCCGTCCGTCCGTCCGTCCGTCCGTCCGTCCGTCCGTCCGTCCATCCGTCCGTCCGTCCGTCCGTCCATCCATCCATCCGTCCGTCCGTCCGTCCGTCCGTCCGTCCGTCCATCCATCCATCCATCCATCCATCCATCCATCCATCCATCCATCCATCCATCCGTCCGTCCATCCATCCATCCATCCATCCATCCATCCATCCATCCATCCATCCATCCGTCCAGCCAGCCAGCCAGCCGCTGTTTGTCTGTCTCTCTCTCCCTCTTGCACGCACTCTGTCTCTTTTTCTGTCTGTCTTACCGTTATTACGGACTGATCATCTGACTGCTCTGAGTATTGACCAGGTGACGTCTTGACTTTGGATTGCCATTGTTGGATTCCTCCCCGTGCATTAGATAGACAACATTGTTTTCAATGATAATTATAATAATAGCTTATTATGAATAGCGACTACAGAAGGTCGTCTTGTTTTAGCCATCCATCCTAACATCTATCAACCGTCAAATGATGATCACAATAATAATTAATTATAATAATAAATCAATCCATCCATATATTATTTACATTTATATCAACGTTCAGCTGTGTCTCTGCAGTGTACAACTGAAGATCAATGGCAGACACGATGATAATAATGGCGATAATATTGATGACAATAAAGATGATTTTAATTATTATAATGATGATGATAATGATGATGATAATCACTGCAGTTTCAATTGATCCATTGATCTCATATACATTATAGAGATATTAATAACATATCTAATTAATAACATAATTAATTTATAACATAACTAATTAATAACTTAACTAATTAATAACATAACTAATTATAATAATAATATATCTAATTAATGATACTACTTAGCATAATTGGTTTACATTAACTCCTTCCCTTCCAGTTCATCTTCCCATCAGAGCAACGCATCCATCTATCCACCCCACAACCGTCTCTCTCTCTCTCTCTCTCTCTCTCTCTCTCTCTCTCTCTCTCTCTCTCTCTCTCTCTCTCTCTCTCTCTCTCTCTCTCTCTCTCTCTCTCCTGCTCCACTCCTCCCTCACACAACATCCTCGATCCCAATCACATCTCAAATCGTCTTTGAAGTTTTAATCTGTCTTCGGTCAATATTCTTCTCTCGTCTTCTTCCTCTTTTCAAAACTTCAGATCACAACGTGGCCGACTCTTTCAACTTATATTATCTAGACACAAGAAAATCCTGTGAGATGCAATTTCCTTGTTTTATTCCGCCTATTGTTCTATTGTCTCTCTCTTTTGTCTTTTAGGCTTCATTCCGAATTCGATTGTGCGTAGCAACCTCCAGCCCCACGTTCCCCACCCTCCGGAGAAACAGCCAGAAGAGAAGACGAAGGTGAGACAGACAGAGACAGACAGACAGAAAGACAGACAGACGGAAGGACGGACGGACAGACGGACATACAGACGGACAGACAGACAGACAGACAGGTGATGGTGATGGTGGCGATGGTGAGACTGTGGAAGCGAGACTTTCATTCAAGGCCGTAGCCAGGGGCGGATCCAGGGGGGGGGCCAATCCGGCCATGGCCCCCCCATTTCAAATCACCATGGGACGTGGCCCCCCCCATCCATGGTGGACAAAAAAAAAATCAGGGTGTCAGTCATGAACAGGAGAATTAATGTATAAATGTAATTAAATTCTATAATAGAAATAATATATATAAATGTAATTAAAATCTAATCTAAGTCTCTCACGCAATTGCATTGTCTTAATATAAAGCAAAGAAATGAAACAATCTTATAACAGTATCCAACTATGATTTATGGCATGCAATGTATGTTATTCGTGTAAATATTCGTAGTAAATTGTAAAAACATTAACACCAATAAACACAATTATAACTAAGTACAACTAACTATTAATTACAAATCAAGTTAATACGAACAACAGTGTTTGGGATGTAACTTATTTTTTGCAGATGACAAAAAATTTCAGGGCGAAACATGTTAAGTTTTGAGTGTAGTCTATATGTGCAAGAAAAAGCGGTGAATGATAACACATCTTTACTCCTTGTTTTTATTTATACCTTACTATATTTCATTCAGTAGTGGGAAGTATTTTATTTTTTCTAGTCTTAGAAAGTCATCATTCTTTTAGAAGAAAAAATGAACACCTTTTTGAAGATTTCGGACGGTTCACTAAAAATTCATAAGTTTTTTGGAAAGCGAAATTGAACACCTTTTTTAAATTTCGCACGGAATAATAAAAAAGTCATCGCTCTTCACTTCGAAAGAAGAAAGCTCATAAGTGCTGTAATATGCCGAGCAAATTTCTGTCCAGGGTAACGGCCTCTGTTGTCATAGACCCTGGTCAAAACGGATCCACATTTGGACGAAAAATTAAACACCTTTTTAAAGATTTTACACGGATGACTACAAAAAGTCATCAGTTTCTTGGGATGCTAAATTGAACACCTTTTTTTGAAAATTTCGCACGGAAGACTAAAAAGTCATCACTCTTTTTGGACGAAAAATTAAACACCTTTTTTAAGATTTCGCACGCATGACTACAAAAAGTTATCAGTTTTTTGGGATGCGAGATTGAACACCTTTTTGAAAATTTCGCACGGAAGACTAAAAAGTCACCACTCTTTTTAGACTAAAAGCTAAACACCTTTTTTAAAATTTCGCATGGATGACCAAAAAATGTCATCAGTTTTTTGGGAAGGAAAATTGAACACCCTTTTTGAAGATTTCCGGCGGATTACTTAAAAAAGAACATCTAGTTTTCTTAAGTGCTGTAATATGCCGAGCAAATTTCTGTCCAGGGTAACGGCCTCTGCTGTCATAGACCCTGGTCAAATCGGATCCATCCATCGGGAAAGAAGTTTTTAAGTAAAGTCTATATTTATTGAGACCTTATGGCACTCTTATAAGCACTGAAAAGTACAGCTATTTTGTTAAGATAACAGCTTAAAATGCTACCATTGCAATGTGAAAATTCAAAAAGTTTCTGGTGGGGAGGGGCATATCCCCTCCCCACACCCCTCCCCTACCACTCTCGGCACCGCGCGCCTCATGATTGTCTTCAAGACGGTCAATTATCTACCCCTTCAGAAACCTCAATCCTCCTAGAGGAGGGGGCTGAATTAAGCTCTGGTTTCGGCCAAACGACTAAAAAAGTTAATCAGGTTTTTCAGCCAAAGATCAACGAAAAAATTTCCGACCCCACCCCAAAAAAAATTTTGGCCCCCCCCTTTGAAAAGTTCTGGATCCGCCACTGGCCGTAGCTGTGGGGTGTTTTGGGTGTTTGAACACTGCCTCAAATAAATAATGTAAAAATAAAAAATGCATCGTCACACCATGTAAGAACTAAGTTGGTTTAATTTTGAGATTCTCAATGGACGATGAAGAGGAAGCGGAGGAACTGTGAGAGAAGGCTTATAATTATACAGAATGCAGATCATAATAATTATCATGGTTAGACTGCATGGCTGATTCGTTTAAATCTTGTATAAGTGCATGTGACGCTCAGTGACGCATCAGAAATTATTGGAACAGGATAAGAAGTTTTTCACACGAAATTGTGTGCATGTAGTTGACCTACTATCGTATAGTATACACATAATTATTGACTCGGTTGCTGTTCGACTTTCTCAAGGTCGTGTTAACACACACACACACACACACACACACACACACACGCACGCACACACACACACACACACACACACACACACACACACACACACACACACACACACACACACACACACACACACACACACACACACACACACACACACACACACACACACTGCTCCTATTACACCAATTCCTGACTTCGGTTCTGCTTCTTTTGTCTGCAGCAGTTGACATTCCTTGAGCGTCGAATGTCTCGATTGGAGAGAATGAATTCCATCGATATACAACTGCAGCAGCAGTTTGGTCCATCATCAGAGATGCGCTTCACTGACTCCATATCGCAATCATCTTCAACATCACTGAACGCAGTAGACCGTGACAGACCTTCGTCCAAGAAGAAACAAGTGAGTAAGATCTAACATTTCAGTACAAAACATCGCATTCCAGACTCATCATTCATTTCACTTAAAAACTTTCAATTGTATAAAATATGAACCAAATTCAACATATTATTATTAGTTTGTTACGTTGAAGTACTGCGAGGTCATTTAAATCCTCAATTCTTCGTTTGCTTCTCGTTTTTATGTTCTTTCGTTCTCTCCTCTTATCCGTCTCCTTTCTCCATCCTTCATTCCTTAGTTCCTTACTTCGCTCAATCGTTCTATCCTTCCTTCCTTCCTTCCATCCGTCCCTCCTTCCTTCCCTTGTTCGTTCTTTTATTTCCTCGCATCTTCCTTCCTTCATTCATTCCATGACATTCTTTCCTCCATCCATCCATTTTTCTCTCCATTTTTCTAGTTCCTTCATTCCATCCACCCTTCATTCCTTCCTTCCCTTCTTTTGATCTCGGTTGATTCTTCTGTCGTTTGTTTTGTCTTTTTCTAGCGTGGATCCGATGTCGTCAACGATGTCGTCACTCAGATCAGAAATGTTAGTCAGATTTATTTTATTATTGTTATTCAGATCAGAAATGTTAGTCAGATTTATTTATTATTGTTACTCAGATCAGAAATGTTAGTCAGAATTATTTTTGTTATTTTTATTCAGATCAGAAATGTTAGTCAGAATTATTTATTATTGTTATTCAGATCAGAAATGTTAGTCAGATTTATTTTTATTATTGTTATTCAGATCAGAAATGTTAGTCAGATTTATTTTTATTATTGTTATTCAGATCAGAAATGTTAGTCAGAATTATTTTTATTATTTTTGATTAAGATCAGAAATGTTAGTCAGATTGATTTATTATTTTTATTCAGATCAGAAATGTTAGTCAGAATTATTTTTATTATTTTTATTCAGATCAGAAATGTTAGTCAGAAATATTTTTATTATTTTTATTAAGATCAGAAATGTTAGTCAGATTGATTTATTATTTTTATTCAGATCAGAAATGTTAGTCAGAATTATTTTTATTATTTTTATTCAGGTCAGAAATGTTAGTCATAATTATTTTTATTATTTTTATTCCGATCAGAAATGTTAGTCAGAATTATTTTATTATTGTTATTCAGATCAGAAATGTTAGTCAGAATTATTTTTATTATTTTTATTCAGATCAGAAATGTTAGTCAGATTTATTTTTATTATTGTTATTCAGATCAGAAATGTTAGTCAGATTTATTTTTATTATTGTTATTCAGATCAGAAATGTTAGTCAGATTTATTTTTATTATTGTTATTCAGATCAGAAATGTTAGTCAGATTTATTTTTATTATTGTTATTCAGATCAGAAATGTTAGTCAGATTTATTTTTATTATTGTTATTCAGATCAGAAATGTTAGTCAGATTTATTTTTATTATTGTTATTCAGATCAGAAATGTTAGTCAGATTTATTTTTATTATTGTTATTCAGATCAGAAATGTTAGTAAGATTTATTTTTATTATTGTTATTGAGATCAGAAATGTTAGTCAGAATTATTTTTATTATTGTTATTGAGATCAGAAATGTTAGTCAGATTTATTTTTATTATTATTGTTATTGAGATCGTCCGCCTACGATTAATTAACTGCTCACGATAACCAATTAATCATTCTCAGCTGTAATTATTATTGTCACAGACATCTAAATGACTAAACCTAATTATCTAGAACGGATGCATCGACTCAAGTGCTTCTGTACTCATACCCCCGCACTGATACATTGTTAATATTCTTAATGAGGCAGAGTCCAAGTTCAGCTGCTCTCGGAGACAAACAGCAAAATAATTAAATAAATCATAGACTGATTGTTTCTTTCGATGCTGCATCCATTAGACCATGGACCATAGACCATACATGTCTTATAATTATTATTATACACAGGACTCACGATAAAAATTCGGGACTCCTGGGCAGTGTAGTCAAGGGCCACTAAACTATCTTAAGACTTAATAGAAAGTAAAGTAAAAAATTGCAGTGATAAAAGTGCAAGGAATATCTACAATTATTTTCTATTTATATATAAAATATTGTTTTTTATTCAGTGGTTAAAGTCTTGAAGTTTAAACTGATTGAGGTTAATTTTCCCTGCAGTACTTATGATTATATAGAATGTCAGAAATCATAACTTTTCTATAGATTATGATTATGAGTTTATGACTATACCTATCCCGGGTCCCTATAGCAGTCGTCGAAGGGCATATATTGGGCAAGGACATATGACCTTCTTGCCCATTGCTCCCGGTGACCCTGATTTTACTCAGGACAGTGATTCATTAACAGCCAGAAGTGGTGAACGTACGATTTTCTTCATATTCACCTCATCATAACGGGTTGGCATTGGAGCGTCATCGGTAGATGCACTGAAGATGGGAAACAGTCGCTATAGAAGTTATTGATTATGATTACTGAGGAACTGATGATGATTACTGATGATGAGAGGAAGATTTGTGAGGATTAAACATCAAATCTCTGATTAGAGGAAGAGAAGAAATAGTTTTTTGAACAAGATTTAGTTTGATGAAAAGAAGTGCATAGTTGGATAGATTAATCTGTTCATAGACTAAATGCAATTCAATGGATAAGTGGATGGCTGGATGGCTAGATGTATGGATGGATGGATGTATGTATGGATGAATAGATGTATGTATGTATATATATATGTATGTATGGATGGATGGATGGATGGATGGATGGATGGATGGCTAGATGGATGGATGAATGGACGGATGACTGGATGGATGAATGGATGGATGGATGAATGGCTAGATGGATGGATGACTGGATGGATGGATGAATGGATGGATGGATGGATGACTGGATGGATGGATGGCTAGTTGGATGGATGGATGAATGGATTGGTGGATGGATGGATGGATGTATAAATGAGTGGATGAGATGGAAGTGGTTGTTTCTTAGACGAGTCCTCAATTACTGACGTCACTCCTCGAGCTGGAAGACATAGCGGAAGTGGAATCACGACTGGAATCGACTCCACATGGAAGCACCAGGGAGAGGGAAATGGATGGAGGGAATGGAGGAGAAGAGATGGAAGGGCGAAGAGGTATGGAAGACAAGAGAGGCGGAGAGGAGGATGGTGGAAAGAAGAAGATGGAATCAAGAAGAAGTGGAAGAGATCTTCCACATCATCTCGATCACAATCATCACTCATCCGTTGCTAAGCAACAGACAATAGATGACGATCATCAGACGTCCGCAACAATACAACACACCCACGTATGCACATATTATATATACCGTCATCATCATCATCATGAACATCATTGTTATGATCATCATGATCATAATCATAATAATAATGACAATAGTGATAATAATCATGATTATAATAATAATCATAGAAATGATAATAATAAGCAATATCATCACCATCGCCATTATCGTCGTCATCACCGTCATCATTCATCGTCATCGTTTTCGTCTTAATTGGTCGTTGTCGTCATCTTCCCTGTTTAGTCGTTGTCTTGTTTTGTAATTGCTTCTGATGTCTTTGCATGTGTGTATTGTCTTCGACCAGGGAAACGAAGGAGACAGCGATTCATCCGATCCGAATCGAAGAAGAGAAGACAAAGGTTGGTTGATATCTTACTTTACAGAATGATGACGTCATTGATCATCTCATGTCATGGCTCACAGCAGCAGCAGCAGCAGCAGCAGCAGCAGCAGCAGCAGCAGCAGCAGCAGCAGCAGCAGCAGCAGCAGACGATTCAAATATTATCTAAGCAGATGATTGTGCATAATGGTGCAAGACGTCACAGAAACATATGAGTTCCATGTACTATGAATAATCCATTTCAGTCACAGGATAATGAGATTTGATTATGCTTTGGATTTGATTAGGTTGATTTGATTGGATTATAATCGTGTGGAAAGAGGTGGTTATACTTGAATCCGTCTTTGCGATCATTACTTTGGATTGTTGAAGCAGGTGAACTGTTTTTGTGTCTGGTCTGATCTGCCCGAAACCATTAACCATCAGCCATCAGCCATCAGCCATGAGCCATGAGCCAGGTTCTCTCTCTGATCTGGTTGGCTGAGCGTGATCAATGAAGCGTCGATAGAGCAAGAGGAGGAAGAGCAGGAAAAGAAAGGAGGAGGAAGAGGAGGAGGAGGAGGAGGCAGAACAATAGATGGAGAAGAAATAGGCACAGGAGGACGAGGAGGGGGAGGAGTAAGAAAGCGACGAATAAAGAGGAGGAGGAGGTGGAAAAGAGGATGCGATGAAGAGGACGGAAAGGTGGAGGAAGCGGAGGAGGAAGAAGAGGAAGACGAGGAGAAGGAGACGTAGGAAGAAGCAGAGGTGAAAGAATGTGGAAGGAAAGTAAAGGGAGGGAGGAGGGAGGGATGGAGGCGACACGCTTCGCTGGCGTTGGCTATTGATCTTTGGAGAAGAGCAAGTGTGCATGGTTATGGATCGATGCAGCAGTGGAGACTGGAGCCTGGAGCGAGTGCAGCGGTCATGACGGACGGAGACAGAGAGAGACAGAGACAGACAGACAGAGAGCGATACAGAGACAGAGAGAGAGAGAGAGACAGACAGACAAAGAGAGAGAGACCAATAGTCTAATGCAGACGCCTCTCACTCTCTAACTCCCTCACTCGATTCGATGACCAGCCAAAGAAGAATCGACGTCTCCCACCCTTTCGCCAGATGACGCAAACAGCCAATGAGAAACTGACCAATCACGTCGTAGAATTATACGAAGCAGCGTATTATTTTGTTGTGTTTCGAACCCAGAAACATCTCTTCAAGTCGCAACAATGGTTAATGGTTATAGCGGTCTCCTTGTAACTTCGATGGCAAGGGTTCAATCCGTTTCTTCCACTGACACATGCACCAGTTTACTGTGACGTATTGTGACCTTCAGACTCAAGTCCTTATTCTTAGCACACAGTTAATCAGCGTCATGAAATGCTCGAGCAAAACAAATCTCATGTGCGATGATTATATTCGTTAGATTAGATTTGTATGCACATGCAACTGTTGCACAATGTTTGTTGCACAATGTTTGTTGCACAATGTTTGCTGCACAATGTTTGTTGCACAATGTTTGTTGCACAATGTTTGTTGCACAATGTTTGTTGCACAATGTTTGCTGCACAATGTTTGTTGCACAATGTTTGTTGCACAATGTTTGTTGCACAATGTTTGCTGCACAATGTTTGTTGCACAATGTTTGCTGCACAATGTTTGTGGCACAATGTTTGCTGCACAATGTTTGTTGCACAATGTTTGCTGCACAATGTTTGCTGCACAATGTTTGTTGCACAATGTTTGCTGCACAATGTTTGTTGCACAATGTTTGTTGCACAATGTTTGTTGCACAATGTTTGTTGCACAATGTTTGTTGCACAATGTTTGTTGCACAATGTTTGTTGCACAGGTCTCGAAAAGATCAAAGAATTGAAGGAAGATGGGGATGGGGATGACGACGCCATTTCAGCAGCAGCAGCAGCTGATGCGAGAGAGGGTGCGGGAAAGGAGGAGAGAGATGTGAAGGTGGGA
Source organism: Lumbricus terrestris (assembly GCA_949752735.1). Lineage (NCBI taxonomy): Eukaryota > Metazoa > Annelida > Clitellata > Crassiclitellata > Lumbricidae > Lumbricus > Lumbricus terrestris. Next base: position 45,767,089 of record OX457047.1, on the reverse strand, counting down.
GATGATGGAGAAGACCTGGAGAAGTATCCTCCTTCCAGCTGGAAAATCCCTCTCATAGTCGAACCTGGAGATGACGAGAACGACGCAGAGGAAGAGACGACAAGAGAAGGAGAAGGAGGAGAAGGAGAAGGAGGAGACGGAAGAGGTGGAGGAAGTGGAGGAGGAGAACTGGAAAGCGACGAAGTGGATCTGACGAAAGGAAAGGGTAAATTATTAGAATTATTCTTGCCGATCTATTTACATGGTGGGTCATGAATATTCATCAATAGCATGCAATGAATATTCATCAATAGCATGCAATGAATATTCATCAATAGCATCAAATAAATATTCATGAGATCACGTGCAATTAATTATTTTGACGATTGGCGCATCGTAATCGGGGAATTTGTTTCGCTGCAACGAATCTCAGTAATTATTACGAAATAAAATTAATTCAAATCGCAATTAATTCCATTTTACTTTTTCCAACGGATCAGAATTTCATCTGATGACGATTTCGATCGAACGAACGAATCACGATCATAGTATTTTGTCAGCTTTACCACGGCGCAATAGAAGCTATTCGATTGGATTTCATATTGGAGTAATTATATTTGCAAGTTCATATTTGAATTGATTGATTCTTAGATTCTAGATTTTCTATCAGATCATAATTTTTATAGATCAGATAATTATTAGAATTCCATTCATTCGATTTCTTTCCAATATGGCGCTGCTTAAATCTCAATCCACTCCGTTTCACAGATGGCGCCGCAGTCGCTGAGCATGATGGGAACTTTGGAGCGAACCACGTGACCGGAAGTGGTTCGGATGGAGCGTCACATAGCGACGAAAATGAGAAACCATCGCAAGAGGTTGAAATCGAGAATGGAGAAGGTGGTCAAGCGAGCAACAGAGGTCAGAGGGTCGATTCAAAAACGGAGAAGGAGACGGAGACGGAGGAGAACGTGGTAAAGGTCGTCGACATCTGTCTTCCAGTGAGTAGAACAATCACCATATTCTGCCATCTACTGAATGAACGTAGAACAACGTTTTTACGGATAACCAATAGAACGACCTCCATGAAAGAAATCGTCTTCTGCCTCATCATCATCGTCGTCGTCATCATCATCATCATCAGCATCATCATCATCATCATCATCATCATCATCATCATCGTCATCATCATCAGCATCATCATCATCATCATCATCATCGTCATCATCATCATCATCATCATCATCATCATCATCATCATCATCATCATCATCATCATCATCATCATCATCATCATCATCACAGTCATCGTCTCCGCCGCCGCGACCACCATGGCAAATGAATGAAGTGTGCATGAAGAATTGAAGATGTGGAAGATTATTGTTGGTTATCATCGTCAAATGTCAACAGCTGCTGTGGTCGTCTTCATCATCATCTCTACGATCGCTAATCTCATCATCTTTAGGTTTTGTGATGAAGTGATTATAGAAAACAATCTACTCACTCTTTTCTACACTAAAATGAGATGTGTAGAGTGATTATAAGATTATAACATAGTATGTTCACACCATTATGGATGACTTTTCTCTGTCTGTTTGTATGTATGTCTGTCTGTCTGTCTGTCTGTCTGTCTGTCTGTCTCTCTCTCTTTCCCTTATTTATCTCTGTCTGTTTACACGCACACATACACATCATGCGTATACATGTATATGTATACATGTGCGAGCAGTCAACAAGTGAAGAGGAGGTGGAGAAGGAAGAGAAAGAGGAAGACGAGAAGAAAGAGGAAGAGAAGGTGGAAGAAAAGAAGGAGGATGAGGAGAGGAAGGAGGAAAAGAATATGGAAGAGGAGGAGAAGGAGGAAGAGGAAGAGGAGGTGGAAGAGGAGAAGGAGGAGAAGGAGGAGAAGGAGGCAGAGGAGGATGAGGTTGGAGATCTTCTTCATCCGATATCCGATGAATGTAATCGTCCGCTTGGAGCGCCACCTTCGACCCCAAGCGACTTAGATGACGTAGACGTAAGAACAGAATCATCCGTATTATACAAGAGAGTGACACACACACACGAGTCGTTTTATCTGACTACAACGGTAGATGTACATTGTACTACAGTTGTACATTGTACTGTTGTACAGTGTACATGTTATTGAGAAGCGTTGTATTATACACGAGTGTGAACACAGGCTGGGTTTTCAAGTAGACCTATTAGTATTTCTTCTATATATATGAAGGACGTTTCTTCACAAATGGACTCACTGACTTAGGTTACGAATCACGTGTGTTCTTTTATGTGTGTGTGTGTGTGTGTGTGTGTGTGTGTGTGTGTGTGCGTGCACTGTGTGTGTGTGTGTGAGCATTTTTTCAGGTCTACAGGCCACTACAGATACAATTATATACACAAAGATCACGCTAATTTGTCGCTGTCTGCTTTATGCGTATACGTGTGTGACACTGTGTGTGCGTGCGTGTGTTTGTGGGTGTGCGTGTGCTTGTGTGTGCGTGTGCTTGTACGTGTGTTTGTGCGTGGTGATCGTTGCTTGCACTACGTTATTAGACTAAAATTACATATATGTATAATCTATAAGCTATAACTATATATTATATATATATATATAACTTATATATATGTATATATATAAAGTATAAAACGGAAAGACGATTATCCAGACTGCAACCGAATTTCCAGGATGTAGGTAGCAAACTCTTGTCAATGTCATAGGCAGCTATGACGTGTTCAATTAATCTATTATAATGAATTGTTGTCTCAATTTATGAATTGACAATGATCACATAATATGTCTAGTATGATGGTATACGATGTTAAGTAATAATATGTGTGTTTATCTCTCTTTATATCTCTCCGTCTGTGTCTGTCAGTCTGTCTCTTGTCCAAAGAACGTCGTGTTACACTCACGTATACATGTATACTATTGTATAGTATACATACAGTAGATCTATAGTTGTATAGTATTGTTTTATAGCTAATGGTGAGGGAAGAGGTGGGGAAGAGAGACGTCACAGAGCTTAGGCATGACTTTAATTGAAGTCTAAATTGAAGTGTGTGGGCGGCTTGGCGCCTGATGGAGAGAGCGAAGACAGACACAAAGACAACAGACAGACAGACAAACACACAGGAACACAGACACACAGACAGATAGACAGACAGACAGACAGACAGAAGATCGAGAGACGTTCGTTCGTTAGATATAATTATACTGATTGTGATCGTGTCATCATCTGATGTTTGGATGGATTTGTTTCTTGTAGTTTCTCAGACAATTGGACGAAGGAGATTCAGCAGCTGGTGAAGCAACGACAAACGCTGCGAATGGTAATCATCCTCATCATCATCGTCGTCGTCGTCGTCGTCATCGTCGTCATCATTTCTATTGCCATCATCATCGTTATCGTCGTCGTCGTTATCATCGTCGTCATCAGGGTGCTGAGTGGGCGGATTAGAGTTAGGGTGCTGGGTGGGGTGAGGGCGTGGTGGTCTTGGTGGCGTTCTGTTTTGCTTCAAGGGCTCAGGTGAATAGTTGCGAAAGTGTGGATAATATGCATGGTTGCATTTGGGTTTCTCGCTCGCACACCGCCCTCCATTGGGCGACCCTGTTTGACCTCTACATGTCTATTTCTACAACGTTTCAGGTCGCTGCATGGATGCGAAACTGTGGGTGTACATTGTGGACAAACATAATATATACACAATACATACCCGCACACACATGCATAATTGCATATATTATATACAAAGTTACAAACACACTTTCTCCTTCATTATGTCATATACATATTATATTCATTTGCACATACATATATGTATATATATATATATATTATGTGTACATGTATATATTTTATGTATATGTATATACATTATGTATATGTATGTAGACGATGATGCTGCAGGGGAGGAACCGGAAGCGGATGAGGATGAATCTGGAGAGAACAGCAGAAGGAGGAGGAGGAGGAGAAGGAGGAGAAGGATTGATGGAGAGGAGGAATGGGAAGCACTGTCACCCTCCTACTCCTCCTTTGCCCTTCGACCTCCTCGTCTCCATGACGATGACCTTGACCTGACCTCCTTCAACTCGTCAATGGCGGCCACCAATGCCTCGCCGCCGACCTTCATCGAAATGGATGATTCACAGACCGGAGCCAAGGTCAGCTCAAGGGCAATGTATATATGCGTAGAGACCTACTCTCTCCGTTTATCCAGATCCATCAATTATATGATTCAGACTCAAGTTCAGACCAGTTAGAGATGAGTTTCTCGGAGGAGTTTAAACAGAGACAGAGGCAGAGGCATGGAGAGACAGAGACAGACAGAGACATAGACAGAGACAGAGCCAGAGACAGACACAGACACAGAGACAGAGACAGAGAGAGACACAGAGACAGAGACAGATACAAAAAGAGAAAGCTACAGAGAGGGCTAAGGAGAGAAGGAGAATAAGAGTGAGATTTGTGGAATAGGTCATTCAACTTTGACAAATATGTAATTACGTATAATTGGAATTACTTGAAATTTCGTTTTCTATCATTCGTGATACATCCAAGCCTCATATTTTCACACTATTTTATATTTTAAGACTATATTATTTTTATGCCACAAAGTAATTTGTAATTGCTGGAATTTAATTGCATTTCCTGAGTATTTTTCTGCAGTTCCTGAACACTGAAGAAGAGATCTGCGTATAAAACGCAAGAGTAGCTAATTTCATGTTGTTTTGCTGCAGTCAGTTCGCAACGTTTCAAAGCATTGACAGAATGTTGGCAATGCACAACTGCAGAATGAAGGAAGAAAATGTTCATAGATGGAGATATATATATATCATCAAGAGATTTTCTTGATTAATAATCTTTACTTAAACCATTATACTGATTAAATGCATTAAGGCTAATCATCTGTCAAAATAGCTTATCTTGCAATAATTATTGTCAATGCACTTATAATGACACACAAATGAATCGCTTTCTCTCTTTTGTAGGACGATGGTGAAATAAACTTTCTTGATTCCAGGTCAGCAAGAATTGCGTCAATCCAATGTTATACAGTGTTCTCTGTTCTTCTATAAAGTGTTCTTTGTTCTTCTATAAAATGTTCCCTTCATTAGATAAACATCTAACAAACTGCCACCCAATGACCGATATGGTGTTTGTAAATGTAAAACGTTACGGTGTGCAGCATTTCAATTTAGAGAAACTTGGGTCACAGCTGTGCCATGCACTGGCTGAATAATGATAATAATAATTATATTTTTATAACATGAGGGTGGATAACTCTCGATTAATTTTTACGAGTAAAGCGTCTGCAGAGTTTTATTGAATTAGAAATCTCCGAACTTTCTCAGCGCTAAAGGAAGACTACGTCAGGGAATCCAGCTTATCGACCACCAGCGCTATATACATGTATGGTATGAAATTAAGGGCCAGGCTGTTTGGTCTGAATTCGGGAGGGGTGAAGTCGAAGAGACAGCATAGCCGATAGTACCTCCATGAATAATGGAAGTCGTGTGGACGGAAGGATACGGTATAGGCATGTAGTTTCATTAATTGGAGGCAGAGGCTGACATTCAGGAATCATATATGTTCGATTGTTTGAATAGCTTAGGGCGCATAGCCTACATGTACATGACACATAGCAGGTTGACGGTAATGCAGGCGAACATCTGGATAATTTTATTATTGGTATTTTTATTATTATTATTATCATTGAAATTATTATTATTATTATTATTATTATTATTATTATTATTATTATTATTATTATTATTATTAATTATTTTAAAATTATTATTATGTGGATATTTAGTTTATCTCGAATAAAGTGATGCGAGAAAGATGCGAAGATTTGCATGACATCTTGCGTTGGTGCTTGTATACCTATACAGGACTGTAAACACGTGTTTCTTGTCTGTTATTTATTTCAATGTTGTATAGAAAGGATTTTCCTTTTGCAATGGGTGACTACAACGATGAAAGAGAAAGGAATGACGATGAGCTGGTGCAGCTGAATGGGGGCGATGGGCAGCAGCATCAACAGCATCAGCAGCTGCGGGGGGATGGTGTTGGTGTTGATGAGAATGACCGATTCTGGTCATCTTGTTCAAACGGTCGTCTGAATCGACGTCATCAACATCGAGATTCGATGGATGATGTTTTGAACCCGAGTCCTCCGCTCGGTTGGCATCTCACCTGGTACGACAGACATCACCAAGGACAACAGCATCTTCACTCAGGGTCATCAAAGGCCGACGACAGGTGAGACGCAGCCACGCCCACCTCCTGTCAATCATCTGCCACGGCCAGGTTCTCATCACCTGTCTGCATCAAGGTTCTTTAAGACATTCATGAGATATCTTCATTGGATTCTTCTTGTTCTTGTTCTTCTTTTTCTTCTTGTTCTTGTTCTTCTTGTTCCTGTTCTCCTTGTTCTTCTTCTTCTTGTTAGTCTTGTTCTTGTTCTTGTTCTTGTTCTTCTTCTTCTTCTTCACTTTCTTCTCTAACTTAAGTAGCTCATCACAGAGGAGTATAGTTTTATCCTTTCACTTAGTCATTCTAGATGGCGCCACAATCAATTGATGGCGCTGAGCAATGACTGCGAGTGAAGTCCCTGTATATATATAATAGTGATCTATCTTTATATCTTTATAGTGAGACTGTCAGTGTGTAGGATATATATATATATATTATATATATATCATATGTATCCTATATATATATGGTCAGTGTGTAGGATATATATATATTATATGTATATCATATGTATACTATATATATATATATATATATATATATATATACATATATATCCTACACACTGACCGTCTCACTAAAGGAAAGTGAATCCTTGAGCATTGATTTGCAAGGTGACCGATCTAACCAAGTGCAGAATATATAGTTTGTATACATGTATAGTATTTTACTATTGTATATATACGTACCTCTACCTTCTATGGTTACTTCCGCTCCGCCTTTCCTCTGGTAGTCTTTCTCGTCCTTCTCTCACCTCAAGTCAACCGCCTTTTTTCTGTTGGGGGTCGCACGCACTGGGAGCGCTTCTGAAAAGCTTTCGCTAAGAGAAACGCTTTATACATGCACCACAAATGATAAAATGCAATTCCATAATAATAATCTCTTGAGTCTAACGATTTTACATACATGTATGTCCCAGTTGACAGCGTTTGACCTGACCTAATTACAGCAGTGCTTGATCTAGTTTGACCCTGCGTTGACCTTTCTGCTCTTTACCGCTGTATAGGAAAGGAGGAGGAGGAGGAGGAGGAGATGCGGATGGATTTCTGCCACGGTTGCTGCAGCTGGCATCGTCGTCATCGAAGGATGACCGGAAAGGAAGACGTCATCGATGCGAATACTCCATCCTCGTGCAGAAACGAATGCACGAACACATCTCGGTACAAACACACATACACGCACACACACGCACACACACACGCACACACGCACACACGCACACACACCCGCACATACACACACGCACACACACCCGCACACACACACACACACGCACACACACACACCCGCACACACACACACACACACACACACACACACACGCACACATACACACACGCACGTACGCACACACACGCACACACACCCGCACACACACACGCACACACACCCGCACACACACACACGCACACACACACACCCGCACACACACACACACACACACATACACATACACACACGCACACACGCACGCACACACACGCACACACACCCGCACACACACACGCACACACACCCGCACACACACACACATGCACACACACGCGCACACACGCGCACACACACAACTCAACAGGCGCTTTATAAATCACTCATCATTTAACTCATTCAATGCACAATTTCAATCGTTTGAAAATAATTATGGAACAATATTATTGCGTGCTTTAAAAAACGAGGCAGTATAATAAACTAGAATAGAACTGATTTTGACCATAAAAAATTATAGCTGACTCGAGATAATTACGATTGCGATTACGATTACGCAGGCCCGCCGACAGAAATTCCGGGCCCCTGGGCTGAGCAGTTACGGGCCCCAAACTATGTTTCGACTTATTGAGCAAATTCACACAAAACAAATAAAAATAACAATAGTACGTGTGGGTATGAATGTATGCTGATGCTTGCATTAAATGTAAGCATCAGCGTACATTCATACCCACACTATTGTCATTTTTATTTCATAAATTTTATGATTTCAATCAGTTTTTTATTTTAACAATTTAATTTTCAACTAATATGGTGGGCCTAGTCAACAAGCAACCTTTCTGGATTTAACTGCAACAATAATTATCTCTTTTTATAAACTGGTAGTTCTCCATCTTTGTCTGCGAACCTAAAAAATGCACTTCGGAAATGCTCTTTTTCCTCGCCTGGAAAATTGTCCGAATGTCTTGGAGGATCGTTTATTTTAAGCTTTATAGCCGCCGATATCGTCTCAATCGTTATGTACCGGCCCAAACGAGGGCTCTGGAAGCAGAGTGTCAACATCAAAACAATGCCGCTTTGCAGTTTCAATAATTTCAGAATTTTCTTAATTCTTAGGCTATTTATAAGGTAACGGCCCGCTATTCCGAGGGTCCACTATTCCGAAGGTCCACTATTCCGAATATCCGCTATATTTTGCTCGTTATCCTTGTGGTTAGGGTTAAAGTGGGTTAGGGTTAGGGTTGGGGTTAGGGTGGGTTAGGGTTGGGTGGGTTAAGACTAGGTTTAGGGTTATGGTTAGAGTTAGGAATGGGGTAGGGTGGGTTAGGGTTGGGTGGGTTAGAACTAAGTTTAGGGTTATGGTTATGATTAGGATTGGGGAGGGGGAGGGTTATGGTTGGGGTGGTTTAGGGTTAGGTTTAGGGTTATGGTTAGGGTTGGGGTGGGTTAGGGTTAGGGTTATATTTACGTTTAGAGTTAGGTTTAGGGTTAGGGTTCGGAATAGTGGACCTTCGGAATAGTGGACCCTCGGAATAGTGGACCCAAACCATTTATAACGTCTTCATTTGGAATTAAGATATCAACACCACAAACTTCATTTTCATCCATTCAGTGTATAGGATCATCATGCAGGCAGGTTTAATTCACTAGAATCAACCGATGTAGGAGTAGGCCTAATTACTGGCTCTGATTGCCTTCTTTTGAGATTCTGAATTGAAATAGTGTGCGACTGTATAAGCTTACCAACTTTTGCCTTTTCAAACTTATTAGCTTTTTCTTTTTGTCTCTGTGCTCCAGATTTGTGTTTATAAAATATTCCATCGTTGCGAGAGAAATTTATGATTTAGATTTCTGTTCACTTGTGATTGAAATCTGACCACGCATAATTTATCAAAAGAACGTTCTGAGACGGAAGTGAGGGTGCTCTTTGGCAAAACACTGATAACTAAGGTAATGGACAGCTGCTTGAAACTTAAACAGTTGTAGTAGTGTAACAGTACTAGGCTACAATACTAACAGCCTATTAGGCTCTATTTGAAACAACATAAATCACAAGCAATAGGCTAAGTAATATGAGTGATTATAGGTTGGGCCCGCCGCCCGTAATCAACATATGAAACATGCTAATAATCACCGTAGCCCGGGCCCCCTCCGGGCCCCTAAAAGTCGCCGGGCCCCTGGGCATTTGCCCCCCCTGCCCCCCCTCTCGGCGGGCCTGCGATTACGATTACGTTTATGATTACGATTACGATTACGATGTTGTATTTGAAAAATTGAAATCGATTGATAGGAAGATAAATGAAATATTATTCGTCTCTGAATATCATTTATGAGGCTCCTATATAATATTTGCATGGAGCGATTATAATCTTCTACTAAATGTTGAGATGAAGATGGACAGATAACTTCGGTTGATATCTTTGGTTGATATCTTTGGTTGATATCTTTGGTTGATATCTTTTTGATATCTCTGTCTGACATCTTTGTTATCTATTGTGTGACGCAGATATCGCGATATCTGAGGACAAAGAAACTGGCGGAGATTCTGTGCGATTTTCGACGACCAATCAACTATAACGTCATCAAATGTAAAAGATACAAAGCATCCATCCATCCATCCATCCATCCATCCATCCATCCATCCATCCATCCATCCATCCATCCATCCATCCATCCATCCATCCATCCATCCATCCATCCATCCATCCATCCATCCATCCATCCATCCATCCATCCATCCATCCATCCATCCATCCATCCATCCATCCATCCATCCATCCATCCATCCATCCATCCATCCATCCATCCATCCATCCATCCATCCATCCATCCATCCATCCATCCATCCATCCATCCATCCATCCATCCACCCACCCACCCACCCACCCACCCACCCACCCACCCACCCATCCATCCATCCATCCATCCACCCACCCACCCACCCATCCATCCATCCATCCATCCATCCATCCATCCATCCAT
>OX457047.1:45721665-45744165 GCA_949752735.1 Lumbricus terrestris | reverse complement strand
TGTCTGTTTCTCTCTCCCTCTGCTGTCTGGCTCAATTTGTCTATCTTTCTCTCAGTCTGTCTCACTTTCTCTGCATGAGTTCTTCGTACCTGCGGGTTCCCTTCTTTTTTAGTGTTCTTTCAATCTGCGAAGGAATGAATCATGGAATTTTGGATGCAGGCGGTGGGAAGCAAAAGCATTGCTCCAATGCTTTTGCTCCTTCACTTCGTTGCCTAGCAACTCAAACGCCTCAGTTTGTCTTTCCTGTCTCATTCCATTCGGTCATCCGTCCACATCTCTCACTGCGTGTGTGTGTGTGACTGTGTGCGTGTGTGTGTGTGTGTGCGTGTGTGTGTGTGTCTATCTCTCGTTTTTCTTTGACTCTGGTAACGGAGTCGCTTCTTCCATTAACTTTGCGCCAAATGGGAAAAATTTGTCGATTACTGGAAAACGTCGTCTGGAAACTTTCAATGTCATCCTTCCCAATTTTCCGGTCAGCCATCCATCCATGGCTTCACTCGTCCACCCATTCATCCACTCATCCATCCAATCGTTCGTCTATCCATCCAATCGTTCTTCTATCTATCCAATCGTTCTTCTATCTATCCAATCGTTCGTCTATCCATCCAATCGTTCTTCTATCCATTCAAACGTCCGACTTTTTATCCATCCATCCATCCATCCATCCATTCAACCCACCAACCTACTCATCTACCTCCTCTCATCCTCCAGCTTCTCCTACTCCTCGAACGAATGAATGGATGAACGAATGAATGGATGATTGCCTAACTGAATATATAGGGGTGCATGAATGAATGAATGAATGAATGAATGAATGAATGAATGATTAAATGATTGATTGAATGATTGAGCTAATGAATGAATGAACGAACGAATGAATGAACGAACGAATGAACGAACGAATGAATGAATGAACGAACGAATGAATGAATGAATGAATGAATGAATGGATGAATGGATGAATGAATGAATGGATGAATGAATGAATGAATGATTAAATGATTGATTGAATGATTGAGCTAATGAATGAATGAACGAACGAACGAATGAATGAATGGATGAATGAATGGATGAATGAATGAATGGATGAATGAATGAATAAATGAATGATTAAATGATTGATTGAATGATTGAGCTAATGAATGAATGAACGAACGAATGAATGAATGAATGAACGAACGAACGAATGAATGAACGAACGAATGAATGGATGAACGAACGAATGAATGGATGAATGAATGAATGAATGAATGAATGAATGAATGAATGAATGAATGAATGAATGAATGAATGAATGAATGAATGAATGAATGGCTCTGTTCTAATCCTCGGTTATTGTTTCAGTCGGTTGATGTCAGTCTGGTTTTTTCTTTCAGTGAACCAAAGAGGATAAAAAAACAGCGAAAGAGACGACGCTGATGACGATGATGGCATGAAGTCGGATGTAGCTGCATACATGTAGGTCGACGCATGGATCGGTGGATGAGGTGGATAAGGTGAATGAGGCGATAAGGTGGATGAGGTGGATGCAGTGGATAAGTGGGTTGGATGTTTGAATGAAGGAGTTAAGCTCTTTCGTCGTCGTCCGTCGTCCGTTCTAAGTCCATCCGTCAGCAGACGACGACGACTTTGTTGTATCCACATTCTTCCCTTTCACGAACCATTCATCCATTCGCTCCTTATTAACCAACCTTCACCTCTACCTCTCTACCTATCTCTGTCTCTCTCTCTCTGTCTCTGTCTCCCTCTCTCTCTCTCTCTTCATCACCTTCCTTCTTCTTCTTCCGTGTAACTCCACTTTCTTCACTTATCCTCTCTAGACCCACATACAAAATCCTCCTTATTATCCTCCTCTTCTCTTTCCTCATCTCCCTCCTTATCCACGCGTTGCTTCTTTACATTTTCCTCCTCGTCCTCCCCTCCCCTCCTCCTCCTCTTCTTTCTCTCCTTTCTCCTCCTCTTCTTTCTTTCATTACTTCTGCTGTTTTCTTCCTCTTCTCCCAATAAAACCATGTTTGCCTCATCCTTCCTCCTTCCATTGTCATTCTTAATTCCCACCAACTTCCTTCTTCCATTTGTCGCTCTGCCTCCATCAAACCCTTCGCCCACATCCCTCCACTTCCGCCATCCGTCGTCCTTCTTACTCCTCGTTCTCCTACTTCCGGTGACGTGCATTTCCGGTCGTAGCCACCTAGCGAGCGGTGAGTGGCGTCGTAAGTGCGAGGACATAACGATTCCAATGTGTCGTGGAGTGGGATACAACCAGACCTACGTTCCTAACCAGTTCCACCATGACAGTCAAGAGGAGGCCGGTCTCGAGGCTCATCAGTTCTGGCCTCTCGTTGAAATCCAATGCTCAACGGATCTGCGATTCTTCCTCTGCAGTCTCTACGCCCCCATCTGCATCGCCAACTACCCACACCCCCTACCCCCATGTCGATCAGTCTGTCTCCGTGCTAAGGCAGGCTGTGCACCCCTCATGCGTCAATATGGATTCGCCTGGCCTCATCGCATGGACTGTGACCTCCTTCCAGAGTACGGTCATGACCCAGATCGACTCTGCGTCCAATTGAATGCGACGTATGGTTCGCAGGGAACGAGCGCCCCCATCAGCGGCGGGTCTGGCACCACCACCGCCGTTGCTAAGGACGACAACGACGATGACGATGTCTGTCCGCCGTGTAGATGCAATGCTCCTTTTGTGGAGATTGAAAACGAGACGACCGGTGACCTCTTCAATCGAGAGGTCAGCCAAGGAGATCGTCTTGTGAACTGTGTCTCTCCATGCAGAGGAATCTACTTCGGAGTGGATGAGGAGCATTTCATGGAGTTCTGGATCGGTCTCTGGTCTGTCTTCTGCCTCATCTCCACACTTTCCATCCTTTCCACGTTCCTCATCGAACCTTCCCGATTCCATTACCCAGAGAGATCCATCGTCTTCATCAGTCTCTGCTATTCGTTCGTCAGCCTCGCTTACGTCATCCGCCTCGTTCTCGGCCATGACGTCATCTCCTGCGTCATCCAAGATGGCGCCGAGCGCGTCGCCGTCGCCCGCCATCTTGGATCGTCAGCCCGTCATCATGAGCAGCCAATGGCAGCGTGCCACGTCATCTTCTTCCTACTCTACTTCTTCGGAATGGCGTCGAACGTCTGGTGGGTCATCCTCTCCTTCAGTTGGTTCTTATCCGCTGGATTGAAGTGGGGCGAGGAGGCCGTGTCCTCCTGCTCCATCCACTTCCACGTCATCGCATGGATCCTTCCTTCCGCGCAGACGATCGCCGTTCTTGCCACTTCCGCCGTCGATGGTGACGTCATATCCGGTGTATGTTACGTCGGCAACACGAACGTCACCACACTCCGCCTCTTCGTCATCGCCCCTCTCTCCATCTACCTGTTCTGCGCCACTGCCTTTCTCGTCGCTGGATTCGTTTCGCTCATGCGTGTCCGTCACGTGATCCGCCTGCAGTGTTCCACCAGCGGAACGAACAAACTGGAACGGTTCATGATCCGCATCGGGGTCTTCTCTCTGCTCTACACCCTCCCTGCCACCTGTCTCATTGGCTGTTACGTCTATGAAGACATCGCCCGCCGTCGACACGAGACGCAGGTCAACTGCCCGCCGTGCGCTGACCCCGATGACCCCGGTGGCCGGGTCAACCGGAAGCCGGAGTTGTCCGTCTTCATGGTCAAGTACCTGATGAGTCTCGTCGTCGGAATCACTTCCGGTTTCTGGATCTGGACTGGAAAGACGGTGGAGTCGTGGAAGAGGTTCTACGAGCGACTGTCGAAGGAGGAGGATGCGATGGAAAGAGGGAGGAGGAGGAGGCAACCAGATGCAACGGAAGTAGTAGGAGGAGGAGAAGGAGGAGGAAGAGATGGAGGAGAAGGAGGAATAGGAGGAGAGGAGAAGTCTTCCGTTCCTGGAGCCATGACACGTGATGCGATGACGGAATCAGCGACGAGAGGTCAAGGCGGAAGTCAAGCAAGGAAGACGATGACGGTTACAAAGATCTGATGGAGATGAGATGAGATGAGATGGGATTAGATGAAATGATCGGCTTCCTTCATTTGACTACAGATAACAATGAATGATTGACCTCAATGACACAAATGACCGCGATCGTATAACTTCAAAATAAGATTAAAAGTTCGTTATTTGTTAATTAAAATACTTACAAAGAACCATTCAATGGCTGTTGTAACATTCACAAAAACGTTCAATTCGATTTACATTTTCATCTTCATCTTTGGTTAAGGAATTTCTTAAACTCCACTTGACGGTGACAACAACAACGACGATAATGGCGATGGCGATGACGACGATGATGATGATGACGATGATGATGATGATGATGATGATGATGATGATTACGGAAACGGGGAATCTATTGTTTCAAGTCAATAGAGTTCCAAATCGATAGAATTCCAAGTCAATAGAGTCCAAGTCGATTGTATGCCATTTATTTAGTACCGCAGTATGAATTATGAAATGCATTCGCTGCAAACCAAAACATTTCGTCTAATTTTTTAAAGAAAACTATCCAACTTGAAATATTGTCTCCCTTGAGTTACTATTCATAACTGAATGCATTCACTGGAGTCGCAATGTATTTAGGAACATATATCGACTGTTACATTGTGCAATGTGCAATGTACAATGTACATTGTGTAGTAGGCCCCCTATAGGCAACTTTTTTCACTTTCTTCATTCACTATCTTATTGCCTGACTAGCATGGGGTAGGCTACCCGGTGTTGCACGGGAAATTTAGATTTTTCGACCCCAAACCCAGGTCCACACGTCCCTGCGGGGCGGCTTCGCCGCCCATATGGGGTTTATTAATGGAAATTTTATGCCCCTCTGCTTGGAATGTCTTCCGCAATTCCGCTGGTTAAGCTCATGTCTGCATGGGGCGCCGCTCCTCTTAGTAAGTATATAATTTTTATGCTCTTTGGCCTATACGGAATTTATCTTTGTTTTTCGTCCCCAAACCCAGGTCCACCCGTCCCTGTAGGGCGGCTTCGCCGCCCATTTGGAGTTTATAAATGGTAATTTTATGACCATCTGCTTTGAAGGTTTAATAATGCTGGTTAAGCTCATGTCTGCATGCATGGGGCGCCGCTCCTCTTAGTTTGTATATATACTCCCTGGCCTATACGGAATTTATCTTTTCCCAGGCTTGTTGCACTGAGAGCGTTTGAGTTTCATGCTAAGCTTTGGCGAACGTCAAAATGCCGTCAAAAGCAACGTGCATTTGTTATTGCAAAAGATTACAAATGGCGTCGTGTACTTCTGCGATAGTGTAATTAACATGACGAAATTTAAAATGCCTATATTTTGAAAGTTAAAGTGACTAAAGAGCTGACAATAGCTTACTTGGATGGTCTGGGTGAACGTTTATCTAAATGCAACGTTTCAGGTCAGTAGTTGCAAAACTGTGAGCGTGCATTCGGGCCAAATATATCCACATCCTTTCTTATAGATATAGATATAGGGGTTTTAGGTGTGCAATTGTGGTCTAAAATGCAGCATGCCAAATTGGACAATAAATACATTTCGGTTCTTATTGGGTTTTTCTTGAATACAATACAATTGCTGAACAACCCATAGCCAGAAAGACACACAGTGACCCAGACAGACACACAGACAGACACACAGACAGACACACAGACAGACACACAGACAGACACACAGACAGACACACAGACAGATAGATACAGACAGACAGACAGACACACAGACAGATAGATACAGACAGACAAACAGACAAACAGACAGACAGAGACAGATAGAGACAGAGAAAGAGAGAGAGAGACACACACACTCTCCAGACGATTCATTCAACCGGAACGCATCTGAGTGTCGTCACTGAACCATGACGGAAGTCGTCATTTCAATCATCGTCGACTCAGTCAATCAACCATAACATCAGAACGTTCTGCTCCACTGCCTCCTCTTCAAGTCATCATTCGACGCTCTTCATAGATCAATGGACCGACAACTGACCTCGACAGTTCATGGAGCATGCGCAGTGACGTTGTTCTACTGAACCAGTCACAAATGTATACTATAGCATTGAGAAGGACTCTGCAGCCGAGAAGATTAACTCCGCCACTGGTTGTTCTCTACCAGTGCCAGTCCAAAAACTGGATAAAGGAGGAGGGCGACACTAATCATCTCTGATATGGCAGTGTCGTTAAACATGCATGTAACACGTAGCCTATGTGAGAAGATGGCAAATCAACTGCAGTCTTCCATTCGTCTCATCTCTCACCCCATGCATTCATTGGAAAGTGAAAGGTGGAGACCTTGATGCGGGCGCTATATAAAGACGACTACATTTACAATTTGGAAGTACAAGACTATGCGATGAGGAACAGAAAGAAGACAGCCACGAATGGTATACGCCAGAATTATTGAAGAACGAACCACGTAAAGGCTATTATAATGTAATGTAAATCTTTGAGAATAATTGGGCTACACGATGAAATGGATTTAGCGGAAGTGTGATAAGTAAGAGAAAGTCGGCCAGTTCTTATTGAAAGCAAGTTTCCCTCATTAAGTTGTCCGTCCGTGGGACGATAAAGTCTGTGACGCAGGGAATAGATACGTGTCCTTGCATATTATTTTATTTTATATTAGTCTATATGAATTCGTTTGAAAGAAGGGTAAAAGTTGAGAATGGAGTAACTTTGGGGTTGAATGGATTTAATGGCAAGAACTTCTTTCATGTGCACCCTCACATTCCTCACAATATTAAGTTTGTTTTACGAGATTAGTAAAAGTTCATCCATCGGATCTGAAATAGTTAGTGATTAAAATAAACACATAACTCAGTAAACGACTGCAGGAAAATATTACACTGTAATTTATGATTATACAATTATACAATACCATAAAATTTACAAAGATTTACACTGCTACACTAAATTTACAGCAAAGAGCATAAATATATTTGCAAATCTCAACTATGCTTCAAGAATAATTAAATGTTGTTCAGTTCCGTATTTGCAGGTTTTGTTTTAAATTCAAATTATCATTCAACGATTAAAGAAACTAAAATTGTTCTTGAAGTCTCGATGATTAACATTAACATTAACAGTCCGCCTTAGAAGGGCTATACAAATTATATGGCCGCGGTAGCATCTGATCATATATCCACCTAAAGAGTAATGCCCGGTCAACAGAGTCATAGCTCCGCCCTTAGAGTCACAGCTCCGCCCATGAAGTCATAGCTCCACCCTAAAAGTGTCATAGCTCTAAAGTTATAGCTCCGCCCACAAAGTCATAACCACACCAATAGTCATTGCTCCGCCCATAGAGTCATGGATCCGCTCATAGAGTCATAGTTCCACCCATGGAGTCATAGCTCCGCCCATGGCATCATAGTCGTGCGAACATGGGAATCGCAGAAGGCATTTTGAACATTTGATGTACAGTTGTACACAGATATAATTTATATAGACCTACTTTTAAAAGACTAAGTTTGTGGCGATATTCCAAGATGTCGTAGAAGTATATTTTCTATAAATTTTCATAGATTGGTCGGTTACTTAGGCAATCATGGCTGACCAATAACAAGGGATCAGATTAAACATTTACACCGGATGACTAGATAAGGCAATGGTGATATTGGTGAGTATAGGTCTAAATTAGGCAAATAGGTTGGGTGATTAGATTATGGGATGGGATTAGAAGACTAGGTGAGGTGATTAGGGTAATGTGCATAGATTTGGAGATTTAGCCGTGGTGATATTGTGAGATTAGATTAGTTGAAAGGATCAAGTGAATAGGTCATGTCGTTTCTGAATGACAAATGAGTTAAGGAAGACAGGACTGCACAACGCTGCATTGACATGAAATGGTTTCGTCATTGAGAGATGGATGGAAAGAAAGAATGAATTGAGTTGATGGATGAATCAATGTTTTAATTATTCATCCTGTGATCATTTCTTCTCCTATTGTCATCGTCTTCTTCTTCTTCTTCCTCTTCCTCTTCTTCTCTGTCTCTGAATCTGACATCGTCATCCTCGTCTGCCTCTCATCACCCATCCTCTGCAGCTGCTGCTGCTGCTGCTGGTTGCTAGACTTCCGGTTGCTTCTGCCGACGACGTTCTTGTTGCTGTTCTTCAACCACTGTGACACCTGTCGTTCGATGTCGTTCACCTAAAACAACGACGACGATGACGTCAACAGAAAACAACCGAATATAATAATAATAATAATTATTATTATTATTAATTATTATTATTATTACTATGTTGATGATGATGGAAAGGTGGAATGAAAGAAAAAGAGAGAGAGAGATGCTGAGGCAGCAGACAATACAGCATTGTCTATCTTATATTATATAGCGATGGCTATCTGATTGGGAGGAGTCAATCACATCTGACCACGAGCATTGAATAATGACATAACCATAGCCAGGAAGATTCAGGGAAAAAATGGATTCACTGGTGATACCACGTTATATAGATATCACACCAAGTCAGTGTTACTTCAATCGGGGTTATATATAATTACTGCTATTGGAATTCACCTGCGTCCTGCAGCCACCCCATGTGCATGTGCATGTGCAAGTGCATGTGCATGGGCAGTGGTGTGGAAAAACGATGGTCAGTGCTGAATGTCTACCTGTCTTGGTCAGTGAGTGCATGGTCAGGCAAGTAGATTGGTCATCAATAGAAGAGGATGTCTGTCTGTCTGTTTGTCTGTCTGTTTGTCTGTCTGTTTGTCTGCTGTCTGTCTGTCTGTCCGTCTGTCTGTGGTCAGTCTGTGTACCTCGTGGTCACTCTGAGTGACCTGGGCCACTGCCTTGGCGACGCTGTTTTCCAGACTGGCCAGTGTTTCCGTGGGAGTGTCATCGTCCACCTGGAGCACCTGCTTTTCCAGGTCACGAATGCAATCCTCAAGGGAAAAGACCTTTCCAGAGGTCAGATAAATCTAGACAAAACGACATAACACATAATATCAGTTATTCTATTTTCCACAACCATCACAAACACCACCAAACACACCAACATCCATTCACCAACACCACAAACACCATTATCATCGTCAACTCTGTCGTTGTCACCACCATTTAAATATAAGAGCAAGGTTTCATCACAGGTGAAAAACTGAAAATAGATGGAAGGCATTCCTACCTGTTCTTCTGTTTTCTTCAGCAGCTGATTGTCAACCATCCCTCCACCGACATCACCACCACCAGCACCACCAGCACCTGCACCAGCAGCAGCAGCCACAACCTCTGTCTTCTCTCTCCTCTCTCCAACATTTCCATTCTTCTGACTCCTCCTCTCGTCTCTTGCTTCCAGCGAATCAACGCTTGTGTCCATTGCGCTTCCGGACTCCGATTGGTCGTCGGCGGCCGACTGGGCGTGGCCATGGCTGTCCTTCAAAGCAGAGGACATCGTTGATTGGAGGAAAGAGCGAATGTGTTTAATGTCACGCTTCTGAACCAATCGATTCCTTAGCTGTGACCTTGAGATTAATCCGACCTCAAAGAGCTTCTCCAGCTCCTGATAAGACAGCTTTAAGTCATCGGCATCAACGCATTCCTCCTCATCCTGCTCCTCCATTTCCCCATCCTCCTCCTCCTCCTCCTCTTCGTCGTTGTCGCCTTCCTCCTCCTCCACGTCCTCTTCCTCCTCCTCCTCGTCGTCGTCCTCTTCCTCTCCATGCTGCACTGTCTCCCTGGCCAGGTCCTTGGCTGAGCTGAGCAGCTGAAGGGCAGCACTCGTTACCATGCCAACGGCTTCAGCAGACGACTTCTGCAAAAACAAGACGATGATCACGTGATCTGGTCATCGCTCCATTTTTTTATTTGTAAATAAAATGCAATCTCATGTAAGTGTTATACGTTCAACAAAAGTTTTAAAAAGATCATTTGACGTCTAAAATTGATTGATCAGAAGAACAACGTCCATATCCAATCCTATGCAGATGTACAGAGAGAGGCAGGCAGACAGACAGACAGACAGACAGGCAGACTGACAAACAGACAGACAGACAGATTTAGTCATCAGAGTGATCAGACAGATGATGGCGTACCATGTCATCTAGGTCATCTAGTAGTTGTCCGCAGCCGTTGTTGTTGTTGTTGGCTTCATCATCGTCATCGTCGTCATCATCTTCGTCACTGATGACGTCAAGCACTTCTCCTTCGAGATCCTGCAACGCTCGATCCATCTCGTCCAACTGAATCTGCATCGAAGACATCTACAACACATCAACAACATCATCATCATCATCATCATCATCATCATCATCATCATCATCATCATCCTCATCCTCATCATCATCATCATCATCATCATCATCATCATCATCATCATCATCATCATCATCATCATCATCATCATCATCATCATCATCATCATCATCATCATCATCATCATCATCATCATCATCAATCATCATCATCATCATCAACTGATGATGCTCGCTCTCTCTCTCTCTCTCTCTCTCTCTCTCTCTCTCTCTCTCTCTCTCTCTCTCTCTCTCTCTCTCTCTCTCTCTCTCTCTCTCTCTCTCTCTCTCTCTCTCTCTCTCTCTCTCTCTCTCTCTCTCTCTCTCTCTCTCTCTCTCTCTCTCTCTCTCTCTCTCTCTCTCTCTCTCTCTCTACCTCTGAATGCCTCCGATAGTCTTTTTCTCCCTATCTCTCTCTCTTTCTCTCTCTCTCTGTCTGTCTGTCTGTCTTTCTGTCTGTGTCACTCTCTTTCTCTGTCTTTCTCTGTCTCTATTCTCCCAGTGAATCGCTCTCCTGGTGTGCCTATGTCTGTGTCTCTGTCTTTATGTTTGACTACGTGTGTCAACCTCTCTCTGTCTCTCTGTCACTCTTTATAGCACGTCATCTGTAACCATCATCACTTGATGCTCCTGCTGCTGCTGCTGCTGATGATGATGATGATGATGACGATGATGATGACGATGACAACGATGACGATGAGGACGATGATGATAATGATGATGATGATGATGAGGATGATGATAATAATGATGACGATGACGATAATGATGATGATGATGATGATGATGATGATGCTATTGCTGCTGATGATGAGTGATAACCTTACAGTATCAGCTGATCTCAGCATCCGTGCTGCTGTCGTCGTGTATCGTCCTTGCGTACGAGACACTCCCTCAGCCAATCGCATCAGGTCGTCCTCGTTGCTATGGAGATCGGCTGCTGCGTCAGCTACTGCGGCTGCTGCTTCATTGCTGCCACATCTCGTCATCTCAGAGACTAAAAGATGCAGAGACAGAAGAAGAAGAAGATGAAATACAAATCAGTATTATTATTGACAAGGTTTGCAATAATTCAAAAACTCTAGAAATAACAGATCTGGAAGCGAATCATGTAACAATATTCGTTAACAGGCGTTTCTAGACTAATTTGACCTGAAAATGAAAATCGCGATTAGCAATCTTGAGGTTTTGCTGTTGCATGGAAAACAAGATGGCGGACAAAATGGCGACGAATTGCTTCCATTGGTTGTACAGTATTGTATGTGATAGGAACACGAGTTCAGACTTTAAATTAAGATTATAGGGTTCAAGGAATGTTATATAACCGACATGATAAGTTGAACATCAATAGCACTGCAAAAAATCAAAATGAAGGACAAAATGGCGAACAGAATCGTAATTGGAAAGTAGAATTGTAAAATTGGAATTGAAACTGACCGTTTGGTTGTACGAGAAGTTGTAATGAGAGACGAGATCGTCCAACGACGTTTGATGCCACAGCCACATACGATCCACTGTCTTCAGATTTCACTTCATCAATGACCAGCGTGTAGTTGAGAGCGTCTGGAACATGTCGATCTACACACCAGCCAGCAAACGACACAAAGAGGACAGAACAATAGAGAAGGACGAAGGATATAACGATCAAAGGAACTGTTCTCAAAAGAACAGAATGTGTTTCTGAACAGACCTCTCAGTCTGCTGTTTCTCATTTAAATTGCCACAGAAGAAATATTTATTCATAGATGAATCGCTTATATGAAAAATAGGAAATCCGTTGAGTCATATTAGTCCCTCGTTTTATCTATTTTTTTGAGAGGACAGAACAATATAGAAGGACGAAAGTATACGAGGAGCAAAGGAACTGTTCTCAAAAGAACAAAATGTGTTTCTGAACAGATCTCATTAGTCTGCTGAGAAACTATTTCTCATTTAAATTGCTACAGAAGAAATATTTATTCATAGATGCAAGAATCGCTTTTAAAGAATGAAAAACAGGAAATCCGTTGAGTCATAATAGTCCCTCGTTTTATCTATTTTTAAAAAATCATTCTTCTACGCTAAGTAAGGCTTCAAATCTCAACATTTCTTTTAACTTTCTTTCAAACATCTCAACATCACCCATCTGATTCTCAACTAATTCGTCTCTCTCTCTGACTGATCCAGTTAAAACAATTAATAAGCTTAACAGTAGATTTGATAGAAACGAGATTATTAATAGTAACAATAATAATAGTAAAAATGCAAAGATGACTGTTAACTCTAGAACAACACCGCTCTCTTCAGAGAGTTCTTAAAGTCTGAGAGATAGCACTACCTCAGCAGAAAAACTAATGACAATAAAAAATAATAAAGACAATAACAACAAAAACATCGACAACAACAATACATTGACAACAATAACAACAGTTATCGTTGTAATAATAATAATAATTATATTGATACTTGTCAGCAAATTTTTTATTCTTGGCTCTGGCATATATGAGATCAGGGGTAGCCGGGCCTTTCCCTTACAACCGATCATACCACAGGGCAGTGTACTCAACCAAGCAATGGGTGCAGATGGATTGATGGAATAACGGATGGATAGATGGATAAACGGATGGACGGATGGATGGAAGGATGGATGGATGAATCTATCTGTGTGGGATGCTGAATGAACAGCAGCATCAGCAGCATCAGCAGCATCAGCATCTGACCTGTGCGATATCTTCCTCCATGTGTCAGCTTCTTGTTGTTCTTGTACCACGTGACCTTTGGCTCCGGATAGGCGGAAACGGAACAGCGCAGAACAGCCTGGCCTCCCTCCGGAACAATCTCAACGACGTCAGACGGACACGTGAACTGCGGAGACACGTGCGCATGCGCATTCGCTACGAAAACAAATCGGCAGAATAATAATAACCAATAGAAACGAAGGATGCAAATGAAGAGGAATAGAAGGAGGAGAAGAAAGAGGAGGAAGATGAGGATGATGAGCAGAGGATGATAGGAAGGAGGGCGATAGAAAAGCAGAATAAAATGAGAGATTTAAGAGAGAGAAAGAAACGGTGACACAAAACTCGAAAGGAAAATATCATATGAAACAAATTGATGATAGGCCTACTGATATGATAGCGATGACGAAGATAAAGAAAAGGAATAAGACAAAGTAAAAGATGACGATGATGACGATGATAACGACGATAATGATGACGACGATGATGATGACGATGACGATAGCGATGATGATAATGATGATGACGATGACGGTGATTCATACTATATAAAGGAAGATGATGACGAAGACATGTACTATGTATACAAGATGCTACACGTATGAGTGGGTGTTGAAGTTGTCCTACAACATGACCAATGTCCAATGACCAATGACATATGCATGCTGATGACCCACCGTCAACTGCGACCGTGAATCCCTGAGCGCATTGTCCGACTGCGTTGACTGCGATGCAGAGATAATCGAGACAGTCGTCCGTCGGATGCATCTCGAAGAGAGTGAGAGAGAAGGATGCGTTGCTATGACGACGCAGCTCACATCGATCGCTCTCCTCCAACTGATGGACGCCTTGGTTGCGGTTGCAGAACCAGAGAACGTCTACCCACACACACCACCCCACGAACAGACAGATAGACGAACATAAACAGATGTAGACAGAGTCAGAGGGACGGATGGAGATAAATAGATGGATGAATAGATGAATGGATGAATAGAAGCAATTATCAATAAATCAATCGATCAATCTGCGTATGTCGATCAGTAGACGGTGAATCAATCAATCAATCAATCAATCAATCCGTCCGTCCATCCGTCCGTCCATCCATCTATCCATCTATGTATCAATCCATAAAATATAAATATATCAATCAATCAATCTATCTATCTAATCAATCCATAAAATATAAATATATAAATCAATCAATCAATCAATCAATCAATCAATCTATCTATCTAATCAATCCATAAAAATATAAATATATCTATCAATCAATCCATAAAAATGTAAATATAAACCAATCAATCAATCAGACAACTAATGAACGGTGGTATAATGAACGGTGGTATGGATGTCTATAATTGATGTGTCGTTACCTAGAGGTTCTGTTCCGTGGACCTTGCACTCGACGATGAGAGGTTCTGCCTCAAGGACTCTGATGTTGTGAGGTCTCTGTATGAACTGTGGGTCCGTCTCGTGACCCTCCGTCGATACCGTCGACATCCCATCGAACCCAGCCAGACTTCTCGATGCCGCCCCATCCACCCCACCACCATCCCCATCCCCATCCCCATCCCCATCCACCGTCATCGTCCCCATCTCAACCGAAGACGAGTTCATCATCATTCCGCTTCTCAAATCTTCATCATCCGTCTGAACACAAGAATCGATTCGATCACCAACAACGACGACGACGCTCTGACCATCATCATCTCCATCTCTACTGTATAGCGGAAACAAACAAATTAAGGAAAAGACATCGTCATCACCATCACCATCACCATCACCATCACCATCACCATCACCATCACCATCACCATCACCATCATCATCATCATCATCATCATCATCATCATCATCATCATCATCATCATCATCATCATCATCATCAATCATCATCATCATCGTCGTCGTCGTCGTCATCACCGCCGCCGCCTCCACTACGGAAATGTGTGGATAATAATAATTACATAATAGTCATTAGCTAGCAAAGGGGTTAGTTGAGGGGCATTGCATTCGTATGATTTTATCCAGATATTTGAAAGAGAATGATTAGAAATGTTGAATGCTCGGGAAGAGGAGAAGGACGTGTGATGATGGCAGAATCATTTCAAGTCGATTCACCATATATCTTCACCATATATCTTCACCATATATCTTCACCATATATCTTCACCATATATCTTCACCATATATCTTCACCATATATCTTCACCATATATCTTCACCATATATCTTCACCATATATCTTCACCATATATCTTCACCATATATCTTCACCATATATCTTCACCATATATCTTCACCATATATCTTCACCATATATCTTCACCATATATCTTCACCATATATCTTCACCATAATATATCTTCACCATAATATATCTTCACCATATATCTTCACCACATATCTTCATCATATATCTTCACCATATATCTTCACCATATATCTTCATGGAATATGAAAGACGATTCATTCCGATATAACGAATTCTGTTCATACAATTCTCATTCGTAATTCACCAATTTAGAAAACAACCAAAATCCGAATGATTGCGTGTCTGCTTGCGATGAAAGTTATGCATGAAAGCCAGCAATGGATGGATTAAAAGAGAATTTCTGATGACATCATTTACCTCTGTGCTGATTGGCTGTTCAGTTGATTGGCAGTTGTCACTCCTCCCACTTCCTCCAGTGACCGATCGGATGAACCTCTTCCGTCCTCCAAGTGACCTTGACCGTCGTCGGCTGACATTGACCTTTTGAACTCGGTGGCTGCGTCACCTGTTGCCATGGTGATCGACTTGGGTAACGTGGCGCCGCCTTACGAGAAAAAGGTAAAAACAAAGAGATTCTCAGAGACAAAACTACGCTGATTGAATCATGGATTGACTGATTGAACGACTGATTGAATGATTCATTGAGCAAATGATTGAACGACAGATTGATTGAATGATTCATTGAGCAAATGATTGAACGACAGATTGATTGAATGATTCATTGAGCAAATGATTGAACGACAGATTGATTGAATGATTCATTGAGCAAATGATTGAACGACAGATTGATTGAATGATTCATTGAGCAAATGATTGAACGACAGATTGATTGAATGATTCATTGAGCAAATGATTGAACGACAGATTGATTGAATGATTCATTGAGCAAATGATTGAACGACAGATTGATTGAATGATTCATTGAGCAAATGATTGAACGACAGATTGATTGAATGATTCATTGAGCAAATGATTGAACGACAGATTGATTGAATGATTCATTGAGCAAATGATTGAACGACAGATTGATTGAATGATTCATTGAGCAAATGATTGAACGACTGATTGAATGAATGATTCATTGAACAACTGATTGAATGAATGATTCATTGAACAACTGATTGAACGACTGATTGACTGATTAATTAAGTGTGTCGTTGTCAACATGTTGCACGTACATCGCGTTCGTTGTCTTGCGTTGTCTGTTGCATCGTCGCCTGTACAACCAATCGAACGCAACGGATGAGTCATCGTTGGTGAGTGCGAGTCACTGTGAGTCATCATTATAACCAGACTCCGACTGTCATCGTCTGAAAACAACAATTGACAAAAATTGACAAAAATTGACAACAACCGATGCAACAGCTTGAACAACAATTGACAACAAATGACAACAATTGACAACAATCGCTGCATCAGCTTCAACAACAACTGACAACGACACCGTCATCATCTTCCGAATGTATTATTGGCCTGATTATACTGCTTGGTAATAATATTAAGAGGAGCTGCGGAACATACGGCGGATCGGAAGTGCAACAAATACTCCACTCTTCCTGTCTCCCATGAGTTTGTGCCCATTGCTGTTGAAACTTTGGGCCCCATCAATCGCGCTGGTCGAGAGTTTTTGTTGGAGTTAGGCCGCCGTAGTGCCACTGTTTCCGGCGATCCAAGGGAGATTGTCTACCTCTTCCAAAGGATTTCAATATGCACACAGCGATTCAACGCCGTTGCTTTTAGAGGAACCTTTGCACCACACCCCGGGGACGAGAACAATGCACTCTACGCTTGAACACATTTCTGTTGTTTTAGCTTTGTTTTAAGCTTGAGTGGTGTTTTAATAAATGTTGAAATTATAATAGTAATTTAAAAATAATAATAATAATAATAATAATAATAATAATAATAATAATAATAATAATAATAATAATAATAATAATAGGCCTAATTTGATTTGCTCCGTACAGTCACAAAACTTATCCATGAACAATGCAGAATTTGTTTTCGAAATGACAAAGGCCTACTCTAAATAGGTCTACTCTATTGCACGTTGTCTGTTCTGTTAGTAGTTGAGCTTGATGCTCTTATTAGGATTGTTTCGTGTAATCACACACACAGTGCTTTTGTCAGTCTTAAAAATCAACGAAAATTATTTATGTATTCTATGCTAAACTTCGGATAGCAATCATCAAAGTGTACAATAGATTTGTTTGCAAATCACACAAACAGTTGCTGCAACTATTTCTTTGAATTGGAATTGGAACAGACCTCAGTGATATCTTTGCTGAAGCACATTTTTGTCTGCAATAAATTTGTAAAAATAACAACAATAATAATAATGATAGTAAACAATTCATCGTCGTAGGCCATCGTCATTCCCCACTATTGACCTGACCCACACCCATTGACCTGAACCACACCCATTGACCTGACTCCTCCCATTGACCTGACCCTTCCCCCATTGACCTGACCCCTCCCCCATTGACCTGACCCCTCCCCCATTGACCCGACCCCTCTCCCATTCACCTGACCCTTCCCCATTGACCCGACCCCTCCCCCATTCACCTGACCCCTCCCCCGTTGACCTGACCCTTCCCCCATTGACCTGACCCTCCCCCATTGACCTGACCCCTTCCCCACTGACCTGACCCTCCCCTATTGACTCGACCCTCTCCCATTGATCTGACCCTCTCCCATTGATCTGACTCCTCCCCATTGACCTGACCCTTCCCCCATTGACCTGACCCCTCCCCCATTGACCTGACCCCTCCCCCATTGACCCGACCCCTCTCCCATTCACCTGACCCCTTCCCCATTGACCCGACCCCTCCCCCATTCACCTGACCCCTCCCCCGTTGACCTGACCCTTCCCCCATTGACCTGACGCTCCCCCATTGACCTGACCCCTTCCCCATTGACCTGACCCTCCCCTATTGACTTGACCCTCTCCCATTGACCTGACCCCTCCCCCATTGACCTGACCCCTCCCCCATTGACCTGACCCTTTCCCATTGACCTGACCCTCCCCCATTGACCTGACTCCTCCCCCATTGACCTGACCCCTTCCCCATTGACCTGACCCTCCCCCATTGACCTGACCCTCTCCCATTGACCTGACCCCTCACCCATTGACCTGACCCCTCCCCCATTGACCTGACCCCTGTGGACCCTGATCTGACCTCTCCCCCATTCACCTGACCCTTCCCCATTGACCTGACCCTCCCCTATTGACTTGACCCTCTCCCATTGACCTGACCCCTCCCCCATTGACCTGACCCCTCCCCCATTGACCTGACCCTTTCCCATTGACCTGACCCTCCCCCATTGACCTGACTCCTCCCCCATTGACCTGACCCCTTCCCCATTGACCTGACCCCTCCCCCATTGACCTGACCCTCCCCCATTGACCTGACCCTCCCCCATTGACCTGACTCCTCCCCCATTGACCTGACCCCTTCCCCATTGACCTGACCCTCCCCCATTGACCTGACCCTCTCCCATTGTCCTGACTCCTCCCCTATTGACCTGACCTCTCCCCCATTGACATGACCCTCCCCATTCACCCGACCCCTTCCCCATTGACCAGACCCTCCCCCATTGACCCCCCTCCCCCATTGACCTGACCCCTTTCTCCCATTGACCTGACCCCTTTCTCCCATTGACCTAATCCCTTCCCCGTTGACCTGACCCCTGTGGACCCTGATCTGACCTCTGACCTGTGCTTCCTATGAGTCTTCTCTTGTACAATGACCTTATGACCTTTGCGCTGCCACATCGCTTGAATTTCTTCTCAACACTCGAATAGAACCATTCGTTCGATTGACGCTTCAGCTGCCTGCAATACAATCAGTCAATCAATCAATCAATCAATCCAATCAATCTATCAATCAATCAATCAACTATTTATAATTAATTGAATAGTTTATATAAGCACATCTTCTGGGAATTACTCTGAGGTTCTCACAATATAATACAGTATAGTTCAGCAGAGATCTGTTTTCCAATAATTGATCATCTCATTGTTCGTGATTGTCTAAACTCTAAAGTTACAATCCAGTCTATCGTCTCCAGTTGAAAGACTGTAAAGTTTATCATCCAATTACAATTCCGTCCATTTCTTTTGAACTAACTAAGATAAGATTATGCGAAAGGAAATCCCTATTCGTAATTGTAATCGCAATCGTATGCATTCAAAATGACTATATCGCAAGATCCACGCTTCATGAGGGCACCAGCTTATTCACCAGCATTGGCTTCAACCATGTGCTGTTATAATGGGGGGGGGGTTGCTCATTAGTCATCTGTTCACCAGGTGACGTGAGTGAGGTGGAGGAGTGACGGTCAGACCTCAGCTTTTCATTTCCATTTGGAGTGTTTCCACCACTTCCAAGACTTTCAACGCAACTCCATTCAGTCATTGACATATTCCAACGTCTTCAAGGAGACCATGGCCTTGAAGGGTATACAGGGGTGGCTTTTCTTCAATCTCTCAGGCAAACGACTCTGACAAGGTCCTTTTACACTATGCAGCGCTCGTGAATAAGCTGATGCCCTGCGGTCATAGCTTTACAAATGTAAGTCTAAGATTATACGACGACACTGAGAAGACATTATACTATATATATATTACTATATACATAATACATATATTGCTATATACATATATTACTATATATATAGTAATATATAATAGCCGCGAATGTTTCGGAATGAGGTCGTGAGTGAGTGAGTAAGTAGGTAGGTGACCTTTGTTTGATGCAAGCGCTGCAGCATCGACATTTCCTCTCCTCATCAACCTCAATGCATCTCTTGCAGACGCAGAACTTGCAGAAGTCGCAGAGGATGCGAGGATTGAAGAGAAGCAAGAAACGCGAGAAGCAACAAATGCAATGCTTCTCGTTGAAGACTTGAGACTTTGAGAGGATGGAATATTTCGTCTCATCCTCCACCACATCCTCCTCGATTTGACTTCAGAAACAACAATCAACAAGTCAGTAAAAAATCAATCAACACGCGGAGAAACACTTTTGAATATGGTGATGACGATGATGATGATGATGATGATAATGATGATGATAATGCTGACGATGTTGCACTATATGAGTCATCCATGCGTCCCACGCACCCACCGACCAATCAATCAAACCGTCTATCGACTATGACCACGTGACTTCCTCTCTTTGGAGGAACCGAAAAGGAGAGAGACAGAGAGAGAGAGAGAGAGAGAGAGAGAGAGAGAGAGAGAGAGAGAGAGAGAGAGAGAGAGAGAGAGAGAGAGAGAGAGAGAGAGAGAGAGAGAGAGAGAGAGAGAGAGAGAGAGACAGACAGACAGTCAGACAGACAGACAGACAGACAGAGACAGAGACAGAGAGAGGGGGGAAGGCAGAGTGGGACTGAACGGAATAGTGATGAAGAGACTAAAAGTATTACTGACCGGAGTCTTTCCTTTTCCATGTATCGGATGTTGAAGTCTTTGTGGACGACGTTAAGGATGTGTTCGCACTCTGCTTCCGACAGGTGGCTAAGGTTCAGCTTCCGTCCCATCGTCTCCACCACGCCCCCCTCCACCCCCTCCACGACCACCACCACTTCCTGCGTTGAGCCCTCCGTTGCACCGTTCGCAGCAGACAACAGACAACAGCAACAACTGCAGAAGCAACAAAAAGACAACCAACCACGTCGTCTCTTTGCAGTAAGTCGCCATTTCCAGCACAGCAGTTGTCATAAATTATACATGAAAGCAACAGCAGGGCATTGCAACAATAGTAGAACAACCTCGGAAATACAGAACAACAGCTGGCAACATTATTACAACAAAGCAACGAAACAGGGACAACACAAACACAATGTTGAGCGTTTTAACATTCGTTCAATTCACATAACTTTTCCGATCAATTTCACTCAAAAACAAACATATCTAATCTCTTGGTCAGCAAATAAATAAGTGGACTTGTATTCTATATACGATTCGATGTCATGAGTTGCTCTCAAAGAAACTCTTCGTGTTTAAATATTTGTTTGTTATATCGAGGCCGACAAACCACAGAATTGTTGCATGAAATAATTGTAGGAAACATCATGACCATGCAGTAAATTAAAAGTCGATTTTATCACTGTACTAGCTGGGGTACCCGGCGTTGCCCGGGAAATTTAGGATTCGACCCGCTCCCGGCCAAGACCTAACCACACCACACCACACCCCACTTCACCCCACCACACTCCGACCTCCACCGGTACGCCTCCCGTGAAATTTGAGTTTTCGGGAAAATTTCCTCCCACAGGCCCCATCCCAACCTTCATCACCTCGGCGACCTCGCCCCCCAACCCCATCCACCCCACCTCCACCCCACCCACAACACCCACAACACACTCCGACCTCCGCCGGTACGCCACCCGTGAAATTTGGGTTTTCGGGACAATTTCCTCCCCAACCCACGCCCACCCCACCACCTACCCCTACTATTGCCCCACCCAGCCCTGCGCGCCGAGGTGTGTGTTGGCCGGAGGCGAGGTGGCCCGTGTAAACATCTGTGTAGCTGTAACGTTTCAGATGAATAAGACTTAGTTAAAATATGCATGGCAACGTGCGGTCACGCTGGTGCTCTGTTTCTTTATAAATATTCTGATCATACCAAGCATTTATTTTATTGAAGAAAAATATATTTAAGGCCCCTCTTTGTATAAACTCCTTGGCTGAAGGCATTTATCTTTTCCCAGGGCTGTACGACAGCGTATGATTTTCATGCTAGGCTTAGCGAAAAATGACGTTAAAATGACCTCAACGGCAACAGGCCGTTACTGAAAATTGCAGCGATAGGCTAACCGCAAGCGCATACATTAACACAGCAAAATTTAAAATGTCTATTTTTCGAAATTTAGAGTGAATAAAAAGCTGAAAATAGCTTACTTTGATGGTTTTGGTGAACGTTTATCTATATGCAATGTTTCAGGTCAGTAGCTGCAAAACTGTGAGCGTGCATTAGGGCCAAATATACGCACTTCCTTTCTTATAGATATAGATAATAATTACGCAAGACATCAGTTATGTCATACAATACTGCCATTCCTTTTTACCATCACCCACCCCATAGGGAGTGGACGGCTGAGCCAACTTATGGGCTAGCAGGAATCGAACCACGTTAATCTGTTCTTCAAACCCGTGTTTTACCATTCAACCATCATTCCCCCACCATGTTGACCATCGGATAAATATATAAGTCATGGCTGTTACAAATAATAATCGTCTACCTACAGACCA
>OX457047.1:45546665-45716665 GCA_949752735.1 Lumbricus terrestris | reverse complement strand
TCATCGTCTATTTCTTTGCTTCATTGATTCAAAGATTGATTGACAGATTGATTGACAGATTGATTGACAGATTGATTGACAGATTGATTGACAGATTGATTGACAGATTGATTGACAGATTGATTGACAGATCGCACATTGCAATTAGAGCAAAACATCCTTTGGTCCAATATCTCCAGAATGTAAACATCGATCAATCTTCATCTGGAAATGTCAAAAACTGATCGTCTCTCTTTCTCAGCTTATCATCCGTGTGACATGGATTCGAATCCTTCTTACTCTGGTACTTGTCGATGACTGATAACCTCCATAGAGGACAACCTCAAAGGAGGACAACCTCAAAGTAGGACAACCTCAAAGGAGGACAACCTCAAAAGAGGACAAACTCAAAAGAGAACAGCATTAACAGAGGACGATCTCATAAGAGGACAGCCTTAACAGAGGACAAGCTCATAAGTAGAGGACATAATCACACACACGTAGGATGGTCTAAGGAGGTTGCAGGTCTCTATGGTTTCAACTCATAAGTCTATGTTCTCAGCTCTGAAGTCTTTAGTCTCAGCTCCTAAGTGTCTGGTCTCTGGTCTCTTGTCTCAACTCTTAAGTCTCTGGTCTCTGGTCTCAGCTCCTAAGTCTCTTGTCCGCTGATTCAATCCATTCTAAGCAAATGATCCGCCGTGCTATAAAAAATTCCTAAATGTAGCATATTTATCATAGTGATCGCGTGCACAATCAAGTAACTACATGTATGTCGTTGTGGTTTCAATATTATGTCGACGAATTGATTGGGTGTTATATGCTTACACCCATCTGACATTTGAAAGCGTGTCATTCCATTCAGGTGCCATAACCAAGATGTAAATAACTGAAATAAGTCACCAGTGGATTGAGACGAGATGGCAGGATGACAGCGATAGATGGGGTGGTTATGAGGTGAATTGGCATCTGAATTGGGTTGGTGGAATTGATTGGAGTAATGTAATGACGACAATTTCTATGGCGCCATAAAACAGCCATGCTGCTACAAGGGCGCCTTGACAAGGAGTGAATGGTCGGATGGGGTATACTAGTGGATTGGGGTGAATTGACGTGAATATGTGGGTGGGTGGGAACGTGGGTTGACACATGTTAATGCAGACAACAATCACCTACCAGTCGTCGTGTGTTGTCAATCGCTCTGTTCCCCCCGTCCAATTCAACCTCAACAGCCGATTATGAAGATGAAGCTGATGCTGATGAAGAGGTCGTCAATGTAGTGAGGAACCGACCGAGGGACGATGAGTTTCTCCAGAGGGATGGACAGCTCCGTTCTTTAACCCACGACGAAGAAGTCAACATCTGGCATCATCATGGCTGACGACAACAGAACTGCCGATGACGATGGGAAACAGGAGAGAGACCGCGGGAAACGATTCCTCCTCCAGAATCGATATCCTTACACTCCTCCTCCTCTTCCTTTTCCTTCTCCTCCAGTCCCCTCTTGTCTTCCTCCGTCCGAGACAAAACACAGACGA
Source organism: Lumbricus terrestris (assembly GCA_949752735.1). Taxonomy (NCBI): domain Eukaryota; kingdom Metazoa; phylum Annelida; class Clitellata; order Crassiclitellata; family Lumbricidae; genus Lumbricus; species Lumbricus terrestris. The sequence goes on along the minus strand of OX457047.1, from coordinate 45,715,151 downwards.
TAGCGCCAAAACACAGCACCAGCAGCCGTCGAAAACACGGCAGTAGCAGCAGCGGCAGACGCCCGGCTGCAGGCACAGACCGGGTCCCCCTCTGGTCGACTCTCTGTCTTTCGCTCTCTCTGCCCGCCTGCCCGCCCGCCGCCTCTGCCTACGCCGGATGGACTCTCTGTACAGAGTAGCGCAGCCTCCCTCTGCTCTTGCTAGACAGCCTGCCGTACGAGCCAGGCAGGCTCAGCCAAACGAGGCAGGTGTGGTGAAGCGAAGAGACCACAGAAAAAGAGGTTCCGCAGTTTTGTGTTGAACATTGGTTGAGCATTGGTTAACGACAGGGGCGAATCCAGGGGGGCCAAAATGACCATGGCCCCCATTTAGAAATTTCTTTATTTTTTACCAGGTATTCTGGCCCGAAAAGTTGACGTGGCCCCCCGTGAGTAGCTCCGCATGTCCGTCCGCCGCATCCGCGAGGAATGTCATCAGTGTTTTTGGGCGGCGGATGGAAAAAGAAATCTTTTTGGGAGATTCGAGGCTGATGGGTCATCATTTGTTGAATTACGACGATCATCATCATCATCATCATCATCATCATCATCATCATCATCATCATCATCATCATCATCATCATCATCATCATCATCATCATCATCATCATCATCATCATCATCATCATCATCATCATCATCATCATCATCATCATCATCATCATCATCATCATCATCATCATCATCATCATCATCATCATCATCATCATCATCATCATCATCATCATCATCATCATCATCATCATCATCATCATCATCATCATCATCATCATCATCATCATCATCATCATCATCATCATCATCATCATCAATACTACATGTATACTATTATCATAATAATTATTACTGCTCTTATTACTACTACTACTGCTACTGCTTCTGCTGCTGCTGCTGCTGCTACTGCTGCTGCTACTACTACTACTGCTGCTGCTGCTGCTACTACTACTACTACTACTACTACTACTACTACTACTACTACTACTACTATTGTTATTGCTATTCCTGTTCCCTAAATCGCGTTATGCACTGAATAAAATTCATGACGTTGCGAGTGAATGCTTGGAAGCTGGAATTCGTTGTTCATTAAACAGCGTTCATTGCCTTCCATCTTTTTCACTGCAGTCAATGCAAGAAGCTGCTTTCAAGCTATACGCACCGTTTTGGATGATGCATGGGTGCGGAACCAATGTCGCCATTGTACAGATTTGATACCACACCAATCGTTTTTGACGGAATTGCTTTTCGTTCGGTGACCACCACCACCTTCAGTCTACAACACCCGCTGCCCCTTCTCCACTCCTCCCCCTCCTCCGCCTCTTCATCCTCCCCTACCCTCCTCCTTCTCTCTCATTCTCTTCAGTGCCACTCAACGCGCCGATCGTTCACAACCGAATCTATATAATGTATACGTATATTATATGTTTATAAAACATAACATAGACCTATAGTATATATATATATATATATATATATATATATATATATAATTATATACGTATACCTTTGTATATTTTTTATTATGCACATAATTATAAAGCCCATAATATGTTCATAAACGATGTCGTTATGTAAATATACATGACATTGTGCTTGCATATATAATAGTATATATATATATATACTACTGTACACACACATATATACATATATAAATTTACATATATATACATATATATATATATATATATATGACTTATGCGATGACTGTAGTTATGTTTGCGAGTGAATGCTATAATGAATTACTGCTGCTGTGGTTAAATGATGATGATATGCGGATATGAACGTCGGTCACAGGACACAGGATGACATGGGCTGCTGATGCTGCTGCTGATGCTGTATATTGCTACTGCTGCTACCACTGCTGGTGATGACAGTGGTGGTAGTGTGGTGGGGTGGTGGTGGTGGGGGGGATGGGTGGTAGTCGTACTCATGAGATTCGCACTTTTGTGGTTTGGTGATGTTGCAGCGTGCATGTCGTGTTAGTCTTTACCTTTCATAGCAACAATGGCGGCGCCGGAGGGGACAAGAGGGGCCTAGCCCCCTAAATGTGGATCAGTCCCAAGAATGCAATAAGAGGAAAATCTCTACAGTTGTTTAATTCGTAATTAGAAACTACAAACAGTGCATCATGGCCAGCTGCAACGAGATCAACAGTGTTACTATATTATCATAGCGTATACGGTGGTATGGACACGTAATGAGAAAAGAGGAGGGTAGCTGTGTCAAAAGAATCATGCAAGCGGAGGTATATAATGGTCGACGCAGTCGGGGACGACAGAAGAAAAGATGGGAGGACGTGATACAACAAGACCTGAAGCTGCTCAAATTGAAGGAAGAAGACATCGGAAGCAGAGACAAGTGCATGGAGGAGAAGGATCCGAGTGGCTGACCCCTCGCCAGAGGGAATAATCCTAGCCCAGTGCTGTCCAACCTTTTTGGTACCGCGGGCCGCAAAAGCAAGATTCTTGAAGCCGAGGGCCGCAACAGAAAACTCAAAAGCAGTGGCTAAAAAATATTGATAATAGGCCTATAGGCCTATATATAACATTAACATAGAAACGAGTATTAAAATTTAATATGGAATGATTATAATCTATCAATCTAACTATTTAAATATGAAATTTATTCACCGCTTTTCAAGATAGGCTACCTGATCAGAGATGCTCCAGACCCAGGAATGGCCAAAGAGGAATGTCTTGAGCAGTTTATGGAAGAGTTGGACAGGTCCCACAGGAATAATAATAATGAATAATAGCATGTGGACTACACACTAGTACACAGTACACAAACCACGATTGTCATGCTTCAAAGTAGTTGAGCACAAAAATGTGCAATGTGGCGTTTATATAGATATTCGTTTTATTGACAAAATAACCGATCGACATAACGCGACAGTTAACAAGCACAAAGGAGCAGCGGATAAAGCCTAGTAAATGTTTTTATACAGCATCCGTGTTATGAAGCTTTTATTGTTTTTATTGGTTAGTTCGAATGGATGTAGCCTAGGGCGTAGATTGTATTTTCCAGGGAGTCTATCGGAGAAAAATTTGCGAAGAACATGATTTATCCTTGCCTTTCACTCGGTTTCGTCGCCCAAGCAATTTAACCATTACGTCGAGCAGTCAATTTTTGGGGCTAAGATCCACTGTATGACTGGGGCGAATTTCCATCCTCCTGCTCTAGCTTTCATAAAAATTCATCGAAGAAAGAATCCCCGTCTAAAGATCTAGCATGCAGTCATAGTCGTCGGACCAGAAAGTGCAAAGACATCGCCATTCGTCGGCCTTGTATTTCTTTTCGATTGTTTATTTCTAATTATCTCCCTCACCTTACAGTAATAAGAGTTGTCAAAACCAGAAGTCGTGTGTCAATCTCCAGATAGACAACGGGAACCTAACCCCAGGAAAAGAAAGAAGATAATTATTTAGTTTTTGGATTGGCCTTTCGGATACCATTGCAAATCGGCAACTGTCATAACATCAATAACAAAAATAAATGCTCAAGTCGACCAATGACTTTATCCATTACTTCATTTTACACAAAGTGAAAAAATTTAGTGAACCCGTGCGGGCCACTTGAAATCACCTCGCGGGCCGCATGCGGCCCGCGGGCCGCACGTTGGACAGCACTGTCCTAGCCTGAAGGGAAAGAAGAAGATAGCGTATACAGTATACAAAGTGCTTATCCTAATAGAATACACCGCAGATTATGTAAAAGACTCCGCCGACCAGCGACGAGGTTATGTGTACCGTGTACGGTCCGTATAGGCCTGCTTAGGGGACTACGCCGGTATTCCTATACGAGTATTATACATTTGGCAATCATCATCATGAAGCATGCCCTCCTGGGGCGTTGCATGATGCGGCAACAAACTCCGTCCAGAGAGCGGATGAATTGTTGCTCATCATTTTCATAGTCTAAGTATTCCTCGGTTGAGTCGCCACTCCAACGCGAGTAGACCAGATCCAGGCACTCTGATCATCCCGGCGTTGACTACCTCAGTCATACGTCTTCACTCCATGACCATGGAGCAGGGGGGTTATTTTAGGCTAGCCCAAAGCCGGATGCAGTTTAACGTCATACCCAGGACAATTCAATGGAGTATTCAATTAGCAGCAGCACCCAGAGGCGGAGACTTAGGGGGCAAAGGGACTATCGGCACTGAAATGATGAGCCATTTTGTTAAAATTATTACAGCCTAGAATTCTACTATTGCAATGGGAAAATTCAAAAATTTAAACAATGGAAGGGGACCTTTTGAATTCACTCTTGGACCATGTCTATCAGCAATGAAATTATGAGAAAAATTATGAGTTTTTTGAGACGACAGATAAAAAATGTTATACCTTCACAGTTTGGAAATTTAGCAAATTTTCGCAATCTGGTCAATGGTTGGCCAGTTTAGGTGATTTTTAGAGCACCGTCAGAAAATAGCGAGTAGTGGGGTTGGATGTTAAATAGGAGACTCTTCGTAACGAGCAACTCAAATGTTTTCTGGCCTTGCAAAGTTTACCGAAATTGTCAGCGCAGAAACTGCAATGCGGCACGATTCCAATGTATTTGAAAGTCAAGCAAACTGGTCGGTGTTTTGGTACTTTTAGAGCACTGCAATCAAAAATCGCAAGTAGTGGGGCTATAGATATTATATAAGAAAACCCTATTTGAGGAGCAACTCAAATGTTTTCTGGCCGCGCAAAGTCTGTCGAAATCGTGATGTCACTCAATTTCAATATATTGTATTGGGTACAGATGTATGGATGTATATGATGAATTCTGATAATAGTTGTGAGCAGGATGACGTCATATGATCACCTTCCCACGCCAACTCATGCGACAGTAGACAGACAGACAGGCAGACAGACAGGCAGGCAGACAGACATACATACATACATACATACATACATACATACATACATACATACATACATACATACATACATACATACATACATACATACATACATACATACATACATACATACATACATACATGCATCCATACATACATACATACATACATACATACATACATACATACATACATACATACATACATACATACATACATACATACATACATACATACATACATACATACATACATACATACAAAGGGAGAGTGAGAGGTAATCAAAGATCCACAATCAAATACATGCATGGGCAACGAGAGGGAAAGGAAGTCAGACAGAGATGCATAGACGCGGAGAGAGAAAGAGAGAGACAGACAGCGAGAGACAGAGACAGAGACAGAGATAGGGACACACACACACACACACAGAGAAAGAGAGAGAGTTGTGTTCACTTGATAATCTCCTGCCTGCCAAAGGTGTGCATACGACGAGGGGCCTTCCTCTTCGTCTTCCTTTCTTCCTCTTCTTCCTCTTCTTCTTCCTCTTCTTCTTCCTCTTCTTCTTCCTCTTCTTCTTCCTCTTCTTCTTCCTCTTCTTCTTCTTCCTCTTCTTCCTCTTCTTCTCCCTCTTCTTCTTCCTCTTCTTCCATCGTGTCGAGTGTGGTGGTGGTGGTGGTGGTGGTGGTGGTGGTGGTGGTGGTGGTGGTGGTGCTGTGGTCGTCTGTTATCTTCTGTGGATGTCTCATAAAAACGTCGCAGCGTTGGTAATAAGTCGTCGTTGGATGATCTGAGCTGCATTTCCATTGGACGACTAAGTAACTTCGCAAAGACAATAAAACCTAATGGCAGAAGAAGAACCATGCAGTGGATGCTGCTGCCTCCCCTGTATACCATCATCTGCACATCTAACCAACGTAGCATCTTTGGCGCCCTACCTCTATTCTCCCCTTCCCACTTCCTCCTTCTTCTCCTTCTCCTTCTCCTTCTCCTGATCCTCCTCCTCCTCTTCTTCCTCTACTTCTTCCTCTTCCACATTATGTTTCAGCCGGTCTTGGATCAGTTTCGGCGGAATTAGCATCTCCAAGAGACGGAGAATCGTTGTTATCCTTAAAGGATGTTCTCTGAGTTTTGGATGGTTGATGAGGACGAGGAGGAAGAGGAAGATGCTCTTCTCTGTTGCCATCGATCTCACTGATCAGCCAATCACAGATATCGATATCTCCAATCATGCATGGACTTCATCGATTCACGTCCTCTGTCTCAGCAGCTGCTGCTCTCCTCATCATCCTACTCTCCATCCTCTGCATCGCCATCGTCACTGCACAATGGCGGTAAGTCATCATCATCATCATCGTCGTTGTCATCATCATCATCGTCGTCGTCGTTATCATCATGATCCTACCCATTAAACGCCGTCAATGTCCGTATTCTGCTGGTGAAGTCTTTCCGTTTCCAGGCGCCGGAATAATACATGGAGATGAAAGAGAAGTTGAGTGGCTGCAATCATTCAACGCTGACTGCAGTCATCTCCCGATTCCAATTTGTCCGAATCGAAACAGTAGCGATGAGCTCGCAAACCACAATATTTACAGCAGCAGTCTTTAGTGATGCACTTAATAGCTAGTCACTAACTTACTGACTAACAGTCTGATTGACTGATTAACGGGTTCGACATCTCAGTATAGGTCAGGTCAATTCTGGTCGGTCAGGTCAAGGCCAACGACGGTCACGGCCGGAAGACATTAAGCATGGAGATTGTTAATAGTTTCATCGATCTAAAATTTAATAGAGTCTATAGATATCGGTGAATGGTTTAGAGGATTTTAAAAGCGTTTGAACTTTGATGCATTAAGTAAGTTTTGTCGTAATCGTGGTTTTAAAATTATGCAATGTAAAAAGAAAGAAGAGTTAATTAGTGACTTTGGCGTATGCCGCATATAATAATTGTAGCCAGAACTATAGCAGATAGATCTAATTCTATCTCTTTGTCAGTGAATTGACAACTATAATAGCCTAAATTGACAACTATAACCTAAATTATTATTTCTGCGTCTAATTCCGAAAGTCATTGCCGTGTGCTGAAACTTCAGATCGTTTCAATGTTCAGATCGTATTCAGAATATTTATAGATCGTTTTGTGGAGTACGGAGGACGAAGACATTACTGCAAGACACAATGGAATGATGGAATGATGGAATGATGGAATGATGGAATGATGGAATGATGGATTGATGGATTGATGGATTGATGGATTGATGGAATGATGGAATGATGGAATGATGGAATGATGGAATGATGGATTGATGGAATGATGGAATGATGGAACGATGGAACGATGGAACGATGGAACGATGGAACGATGGAACGATGGAATGATGGAACGATGGAACGATGGAACGATGGAACGATGGAACGATGGAACGATGGAACGATGGATTGATGGAATGATGGAATGATGGAATGATGGAATGATGGAACGATGGAACGATGGAACGATGGAATGATGGAATGATGGAATGATGGAATGATGGAATGATGGAATGATGGAACGATGGAACGATGGAACGATGGAATGATGGAATGATGGATTGATGGAATGATGGAATGATGGAACGATGGAACGATGGAACGATGGAACGATGGAACGATGGAATGATGGATTGATGGAACGATGGAACGATGGAATGATGGAATGATGGATTGATGGAACGATGGAATGATGGATTGATGGAATGATGGAATGATGGAATGATGGATTGATGGAATGATGGAATGATGGAACGATGGAACGATGGAATGATGGAATGATGGATTGATGGAATGATGGAATGATGGAATGATGGAATGATGGAACGATGGAACGATGGAACGATGGAATGATGGAATGATGGATTGATGGAATGATGGAATGATGGATTGATGGAATGATGGAATGATGGAACGATGGAACGATGGAACGATGGAATGATGGATTGATGGAATGATGGAATGATGGATTGATGGAATGATGGAATGATGGAACGATGGAACGATGGAACGATGGAATGATGGATTGATGGATTGATGGAATGATGGAATGATGGAATGATGGAACGATGGAACGATGGAACGATGGAATGATGGAATGATGGAATGATGGATTGATGGAATGATGGAATGATGGAATGGGAGAGTAGAGAATCAACTCAAAGAGCACAAACTTATGGGAACATCTAGAAACAATATCCGATTCTAGATAATCTCTGGTGACCTATATTTACTAATTAATTTGATCAAGTGGAAAATATGAGACTTGACACTGTATTATCTGTATAGGATGGAGCAACGGGACATATGGAAAGATTCGGGTCTGACCCGATGACTCGTCTATACTTTTGCTAATATCTGTACAAAGTTGCACAATGATGACACAGGGTTCGTTTTAATAAGAACAGGTAAAAAGATAATTCCAATGAAAAGACAGACAGACAGACAGACAGACAGACAGAAGAGGCGAGAGCGCCTGTTGATCTTTGGTCCAATATTCGGAATATGCAGGCCAGGGATGAGAATGACGAAATATGTCTGTCATGGAATGATGGAATGATGTCTGGCCCTTTCTCTGTCTGTCTGTATACCTGTGTCACTTTTCCACCACCGTAGGGTTGGTGGGTGGAAGTTAGCGAGAAGGGAGCGAAGAAGGGAGGAGGGGCATTGGAATCGGATGGTGGAATATGGAGATCCTCCGTGGCTGGAGAAGAGGAGAAGAATCATTAATTCGAGTGGTTGAGTGGATTGACCATAACGACGGAATTTACTCCAGTCAAACATCAACCGACGAACACAGGAGGACCCTCTCCTCTGTCTATGTCTGTCTCCGTCTGTCTCTGTCTCTGTCTGTCTCTGTGTCTGTCTGTCTGTCTGTCTCTGTCTGTCTCTGTCTCTGTGTCTGTTTGTGTCTGTCTGTCGCTGTCTGTATCTGTATCTGTCTGTTTCTGTCTGTCTCTGTCTGTTTCTCTGTCTCTGTCTGCCTCTGTCTGTCTCTGTCTGTCTCTGTCTGTCTCTCTGTCTGTCTCTGTCTCTGTGTATGTCTGTCTCTGTCTCAGTCTCTGTCTGTCTCTGTCTGTCTCTGTCTGTCTCTGTCTGTCTCTGTGTTTGTCTGCCTGTGTCTTTCTCTCACCCTGTTACTCTCCAATTGTCTGCCTTTCTCTCCGCGTCTGTATATGTCTTTCTCCTCAGTCTACTTCTTCCCTAAGTCGTTCTCCTCTCCGCCTGTAGCCTTCCTTCATTTCCCTCATGTCCACTTCCTCCCCCGCAGTATCCATTTAATGCTGATCTATCGCATGACCGGCTCGTCGTCTAACTGCTCTTTGGCATGCATCAACTTCAGTTTTATGATTTCTCCACGCCCCTCCCTCCCTCCATTCTTCCACTGACCTCCATTCCAATCGCTCCACTTACACTTCCACGGAAACGATATTTCTCCGGAAGCCCTTGGAGCCTCCTCCTCCTCTTCCTACATCGTCCCAGTTCACATAAAAATCCATTATCCACGATTTAACCTCGACTTCAAATCGATTCTCAACAAAACCGCACCAGCTTCAAGTTCAATTTAATGTATACGTTGAAGATTACCAAAATCGATTACTCTGAAGATCAACAGGCTCCTCTTTATCAGGTCATCTTCAGGGCCCCATGTTTTTATAAGGGTCCCCTCTCTGTCAGGTTTCTGAAAGGCCCTCTCTGTCAGGTTTCTATATAAATGCCCATTTGTCAGATTCCTGTAAGATTGCTATAAAGGTACCTTCTGTTCTTGGTCCAGCAGAAACAAGTTCCCCTTTAGACTCCAGTCTAAATCCCCAAATGGGTGGAAAATTTGATTCACTCCATCTACACCCCCCCCCGCCCCCAACCCCCACAGCCACAGTCACCCTAGTCAACTCAGCTGTTATAGACTAATGACCAATGAGTGCATCGACCACACACCATCAGTGCATGCAAGATGAGATGCACACACACACACACACACACACACACACACACACACACACACACACACACACACACACACACACACACACACACACACACACACACACACACACACACACACACACACACACACACACACACACACACACACACACACACACACACACACACACACACACACACACACACACAGAGCATGGTATCACGTGACACCTGATGCCATTGATGTAGCGCTGTTGTGAATTGCAGAGCCGGTGCATGGAACCAGTACCCGTACGACGCGAACGTCATCTGCCGTCGCGCGAGGGCTTCTGGGAACCGACCTCACCATCAGCACAAGCTGTGTCAAAAGGAACCGGAAATAGTGAAGGTGATCACTTCCGGTCTAAAGATGGCCGTCGGTGAATGTCAGGAGCGGTTCCGATTCAGTCGGTGGAACTGCTCGACGAACAAAGGGAAATTCGGAAAACTCATGACAGCAGGTTCCTTAATATAATAAACATAATAGGGTAAGACGGGGTAAGATGGACACCTTAAGCACTGTTTGGTCAATAATGACAATAGTTGTAAACTTTTAACACGTTTTAAAACATTTTATTGTAAGCAGGTATCACATTATTGTTAATCAGTAGTAAAAAGTCTTCTCTGATTGAGCATATTCCTGCAATTTGCATCCAAGTATGACCTCCTCAGGTCATGTCCATCTTACCCGGTGTGGGGTAAGACGGACACAATGTGGGGGTAAGATGGTCAGATGAGACTTGCAGCTCTACAATATATTATATTCATCTACCTTTTTATCAGAGACTACACAATTATAAGTGAGTGCGTGATGCCCGTCGTCGTTCACAATAAAAAAATCGTTCAGATTATCATGGCTTGTATCTAGAGAAGTTAATGAACCTGCCATATCCTACAGTACCGTACGTAGCACTTTCGTGGGGTAAGATGGGCACTATACTTCTTTTGTTAAATTTTTAAAACATATACCACAACATGATCGGCCAATCTTGAAACGAGAGCCTCCCTAGCGTCAAAATAAATATCGAGTTGTTGAGTAATCTGTTGTGAAGTAAAAAAAAATCGGTGATAAACATCGTGTCCATCTTACCCCATTTTTTCAGGGTACGATGGGCAGACACCCTAACCTTGAGTATCACAGGCAGTGACACAGTATGCGACCACGAGGAGTCTGTTTTAATGCGCTAAATAACAAGCCGATATACATATCTATTAAATAAAATATTGGTGATAACCCATGAACAATTACTGTCTACAGAATTTCCTTAGCCTTTTGACTGAGCTTCTTATTTGACTTTAGCAAAAACACGCCTTCCTCATACATCTGACAATCACCGACAGGCCACGCCCCTTTCAGTACGCTGGTACCCGACCGCGTGTATTTTATTAACTAGTCGAAAGACGGTGTCCCTCTTACCCCATGATCGGGGTAAGATAGACATTAAGAAGTTCACTTTTCTTTGACTTTTGTGTTGGGTGTCCATCTTACCTCGCTGTCCATCTTACCCCCTCCTACCCTATGCCTAAAATAATGATGCATATCTACTCAGAAAGCTCCCGACGATATACAATTATACATGATATTTTGCATATTATGTACATGCATATACATAATTATTTTCTATTTCCAGCTTGTTGCGAATTTTTCCGGGTTTGATGCTTCCGCAACCCGACTAATAATATGATAATTTGCCTGCTTTCTACCAGATGCTCAAGACCTCTCTCAGACGTGGCTCGACTGGGAGCGCCGCTGAGTTGGTTTCTTGAAGGGGTGCTATATAAATTCTGGAATAAATGAATGAATATAATTGAAAAATACTAGCTGGGGTACCCGGCGTTGCCCGGGAAATTTAGGATTCGACCGCTCCCGGCCACAACCTCACCCCATCCAGACGTCGTGAAGACGATGTTATCACAAATTTCAAAGAATTTTGGAAGGTCATAAGGCAGGTCATAAGGTCATGAGTAAAAACTCATTGCGTGAAATGACCTGTCGTGACCTACATGTAAATGGTGACGCCGTCACTGATATAATAATTATATAAAGACTTTCTCACCCATCATTCAACTTCCAATCATGGGAGACTAGACTTAATCAAGTTACGCCATCTTTCGAGTCGCTAGGGTTCGACGACTGCTTTCAACGGTTTCTTATTAGCAACATTGTGTCAAATAATTGTATCTCATCTTAAATCTGATGTCGCTAGTAATAATAATGCTCTGCGCTCAGTGGCGGCGACAAGGGAGTTAGAGGAGGGGGGCCTAAGCCCCCAAAACAAAGACATCCGGGGCTAAGCCCCGTAAAAGACCCCCTAAAAGGACATCCGGGTTTTTTCCATGTAAAACTGAAATTTTCGGTCGGATGACTTTAAAAACGTCGTCAGAAATTTTGCCGGATGAAAATGAAATTTTTTTCCGAATTTTCTCCGCGATTCAGCCCCCCCCAAACTGAAATCCTGGCGTCGCCAATGTCTGCGCTCAGTTTGTGAGACATCATTTTTTTTCAAATCTTCAACCTCTGTTTGAAATTTAGTCCGGCGCTCGAGCGATGATGATCACAACGACGACGACGACGACGACGACGACGACGACGATGATGATGATAATGATGACGACGACGATGATAATTACGACGATGATGATAATGATGCTGCTGCTGCTAATGATGACGATGATGATGACGACGACGATGCTGACAACGACGATGACGACGACGACGATGATGATAATGATGATGACGGCAAATATGATGACATCCGGTTCTTTATCGTTGCGGATTAACTGCGACGATAACGATGATGATTTAGTTGCGTTTGATGGTAGTAATTATTGTCGTAAGCAGATGATGACGATGATTGTCGTTGTTACGCAGCCACTCGTGAGTCCGGTCTGTTCCGAGCGATCCTCTCCGCCGCCATCGTTCAGTCGATCGCTGAGGCTTGTTCCGCCGCTCGTCTGTTGGCGTGTGCGTGCGGGGGCCAGACGACGGAGGACAGCATCCCAGACGATGAGCAGTGGGTGTGGGGTGGGTGCAACGATGACGTCGCATTCGCTTATGCCAAGGCCAAGGACTTCAGCGATGAGGTCAGACAGAGGTCAAGGACGTCTGGACATGACTTCCGGATGATGATTCATCGACACAACAACGAAGCAGGAAGACTCGTACGTACATATATATTTATATCTTTATATATATATATATTTATATATTACTCGTACGCATATATTTTTTATTTTTCATTTCATCATCATGCATCTGTTTAACGTCAACAAAGACCCTATTTCCAGGGGCTACTCAGAGGCGCTCCAAACCTCAGCGCGGAAAATATAACTGTTTTAAAATGAGAGTAGAAAGCCTGAGAAGGACAGTGGCGGCGCTAGGGGGTTAGGGGGCTAAGACCCCCCCCTAAAATAGGCCATCCGGGTTTTTTTACATGCAAAACTGAAATATTTCCACGATTTTCGGCCGGACGACTAAAAAAGAGTCGTCAGAAATTTCGGCGGATGAAAATGGAAAATTTACTCCGAGCTTCTGCCCCCCCTCCCAAAAAAACCCTGAAATCCTGGCGCCGCCACTGGAGAAGGATTTCTAGAAAGGAATCAGAGTGTCAGATGAAGACCATTCCAGGTCGAAGCTTAGAAGACCCGAGAATCGGATTTCGAGTCTCAACAAATATTCATCTTAACATTTCTATTCTGATCGATCAGCATCGCCTCCAGTTTTAATTATAAATTGTCTTAAATTGATCGTGGTCTTAAATTGACCATTTTAATTGTACTTTTAAGTTGCAAGTCTGAGTTGATTGATCGGCTCATCATCCTATTATTGATTTCTTTCCAGTCGACGAAGAACTACCTGCGTCGATCGTGCAAGTGTCATGGTCTGTCTGGGTCGTGTGGTCTCCAGACGTGTTGGCTTCGAATGCCCATCTTCCGCGACGTCGGTCAGCGTCTGAAGGATCGCTACGACGGAGCGGTTCAGGTGACGGTCGGCAACCCAGAGGGGTCTGTGATGACCCCGGCGGCAGGTCAAAGCTTCAAGGACCCCGAGTCGGAGGACATAGTCTTCTCACAGTACTCGCCCAACTACTGCCGACCGAACCCCGCCGAGGGTGTCTTAGGGACGAAGGGCAGAACCTGTGAGCGGGAGAACATTGGCGTCGGTGGGTGTGATATCCTGTGCTGTGGCAGAGGTTATAGGACAGTACGGGTGAAGGTCGTCAGCAACTGTAGGTGCAAGTTCGTCTGGTGTTGTGAGGTGAAGTGCGAGAGTTGTCGCAGGAATGTTACGGTCCACAGATGCAAGTAGAACGGCGCTATATCGAAACGATTCATTGTCGAGTATCGACTAACTTAATTGCAATTGTGATTAGTGATTTCTATAGCGCCTCTCACAACCGAGGCCATTCAGTAGCGCTCCCAGTGCAAGAACCCCATAGAAAAAGGTAGGGCCTATTAAGAAAAGGGAGAGAGAGATTTAGTGACTCAATGCGCGACGATGTAAATAAAACTGTTGGCGAATTAAATTCTACAAAAAATCCTGTAATTCTCGTCTGATTAATTTTGTGGCGCGGTGGTGTAGTGGTTGCGTAGTGGTGGTGTAGTGGTGGTGTAACCGAGTAGTGGTGGCGTAGTGGTGGTGTAGTGGTGGTGTAGTGGTGGTGTCGGTGCCTTGGAGCCAGATCGGTTCCAGATTCGAATCACCTCAAACCGCCACGTAGGTACCTTGAACAAATCCTTTACTCGCAATTGCCCGTGCGCTTCAGCGTCAAACTCCGATGCAGTGTCCGCGCTGTAGCTGGGAGCACCTCGGAGTAGAAAAAGCTTGAAGGGGCGATATAGCAAATGCAAGAAATAAATGAAATAGAAAAATTATTGATGATTGATTTATTAATTTAATTCTCTTCCGTAAAATCTCACCAACACAATCTCTGCAGGCTTTGTGTTGATAATAATATTAGCCTATTATTGCGATGTCGATTCGTCATGACTAATGACGAGCAAGCTTTCTCATGAACAATAATTATTCTTATGAACAATAAATATGGCCGTCAAGTTGATAGCCTGTTGTAGGTATCAGAACATAATTATACTTGAGAAAATTATTTTCAGAGTAAATCAGCCATTGCCTCTAAATGTATATATTCATTGAACTTAGACTAATCTAGCGTAATATATTATAGCCCTAATCATGGCCATAATTTGCATTGGCTCCCTATCCCGCAGCGAATTATCGTAATCGTAATCGTAATCTCGGGACTTCTACAGCGCCCACAAAAGCCAAGTCGCGGGAACCAGCTTATTCACAGGCGCTCAATCAAAACAAAATCGGTAGGCAGCGGGTCAAGTCCAGAGAGTCAGGCAGGCAGATAGATGGACAGCTAAGGTGGGTGATGTTTAGAGTTGAAGTGACGGGGGATGTGAGTAGAAGAGGAAGAATCAGGATAGGATTTTTGAAAGAGCAATGTTTTCAGTTTTGAGTGAAAGACCTGTGGGGAGATAGCGAGAGGTGGAGTTTTGGTGAGTTCGTATGATGGGTCGGAAGTTTGCCGAAGTGCTGGCGGAAGTTTGTTCCAGAGAGGTGGAACGGCAATGGCTATGGAGCGGTTTGCGAATTTCAGTGATGAAGTGATGGAAGGGCGAAGCAGGGTAATGGAGGATGAGGAGCGTGTTGAACGAGGTGGCTGGATGGTGAACAACTGACGAAGGTAGAACGGCTGGGATGATTGAAGTGTATTGTAAGTGAGTGAGAGGACTTTGTATTCGATGCGTTCAGGTATTTTGAGCCAGTGAAGTGATTTCAGAACAGGAGTGATGTGGTGACGTTTGGGGGTTTTCGTCACTGCACGAGCAAGGGCATTCTGGATAGCTTGGAGGCGATTAATTTGGGTTATATCAATGTTTAGGAAGAGAGAGTTGCAGTAATCAAGTTTCGCATGAACTATGGATGTGGCTATTGTGGATGCAGTTTTAAAGTCGGGCATAGGTCGGATTCTGCGGAGATCTCGTATGTGCATGAAACAAGTGCGGGAAAGTTGGGTTATGTGGTCGGAGAAGTTGAGATGCTGGTCAAAGATTACACCGAGGTTTCGGACAGGAGAATTTGCGGAGAAAGTGTGGTTGGAAGAAGAGTCATTGTTGAAGGAAATAGAGGGATCAGGAATTTTCTTGAGTTGTTCTCTGAGGCCAATTAGTATGAATTCTGTCTTGGAGGGGTTAAGGCAGAGGAGATTTGAGGTCATCCAAGAGGTGATTTGGGTGACCACAGAGAGAAGAGTATCTATGGAGTCAGAGAAGCTGCTTGGAGAGAAAGAGATGAATAGTTGGGTGTCGTCAGCATATAGATGATGGTCGACTGTGGATGCTTTTATGAGTGAACTGAGTGGAGTGGTGTAGAGGATGAACAAGAGGGGCCCGAGGACAGAACCTTGCGGAACACCACAGGTAAGAGGGCATGATTGAGATGATGTTTCAAGTGTTTTGACTGAGAAAGTGCGTGATGAGAGATAAGACTGAATCCAAAGAAGAGCAGTGTCGGTAAAGCCAAACCAGGAAGAAAGTCTTTGGAGTAGTATGTTGTGGTCGATGGTGTCAAAGGCTGCAGAAACATCAAGGAGGCAAAGGCAGGAGACTTGTTGATGAGAAATGGCAGAGACAAGTTTATTGTAGAGGGAAGTGAGAAGTGTTTCGGTTGAGTGCTTTTTAGTAAAGCCGGACTGGTTTGGGTTGAGGAGTGAATTGGAAGTCAAGTAGTCATTGATCCGAGAGAGTACGACACGTTCTGTTAGTTTAGAGATGAAAGAAAGGTTAGAAACAGGACGATAATTTGAAAGGATTTCCTTATCAAGTGATGGTTTTTTTAGAAGTGGAGTTACCAAAGAATGTTTGAAGAGGAGGGGAAAGTTGCCAGTGGATAAGGAGAGGTTGATTATTTTTGTGATGATGGGGACAATGATAGATGCGCACTCTTTCAGTAGGGAGGTAGGTATAGGGTCGAGTTCGCACTGCTTGTTTGGGAGAGATTGTAGTAAATTGGACACTTCAGACTCTGATGTTGGGTTAAAGGCAGATAGTGATGATTGAGGTTGGGAAGACGGAAGGTCGTGAGTGGAGGAGGGTGTATCTGCAGGTGAATCGATGGTAGATTTTGAGAGGAGTGATTGCAGAGAGAGACGGATAGTAGTTACTTTGCCTGAGAAGAACGAACAAAATGAGTCAGCGATTGAAGAAGATGGTAGAGAGTTTGGAAGTGGGCTAGAGGAGTTCCGATGTAGGAGTTGGTTTACCGTTTTCCAGAGAAGACGAGGGTTACAAGATCGGGATTGAACTAGTGAGGAGTAAAACCTCTTCTTGGCCATTGCCAGAAGGTGATGGTATTTGTTTGTAGCAGCTTTTAGAGCAGAGAGGAGTTCAGGGTCATGGGTTCGTTTGTAAGTACGCTCAAGGCGTCGACGGAAAGATTTGAAGGCCTGGAGATAGGAGTTATACCAAGGGTTGTTAGAGTGAGAACCAGATTTGGTAATAGTAGGAGCGTGTTTGTCAAGAATCATGGAGAGAGTGGTGTTGTAGGATGACAGAAGGTCATCGAGAGAGAATGGAGGATTTAGAATGAGGTCTGAAGAGGCAAGATCGTGCTTGAAGGCTTCTATGTTTATGGAACTGATGCGGCGGAAAGAATGAGAGACGGGATCAGGACGTGGAGTAGGCAGTATGTTAAGTTGTGTGAAAATGGGGTAATGGTCAGAAGGAGTATCAAAAGAGAAATAGATGTTTGGCGATAGCCTTGAGAGAGATGATGTGATGATGAGGTCAAGTGTGTGGTTGTGAGAGTGGGTGGGAAAGTTGACGTGTTGGACCAGATTAGTAGATGACAAGAGCGTGAGGAAGTCAGAAGCAAGTGAGTTCGATAGATCGTCAACATGTATGTTGAAATCCCCTGTTATCAAGAATTCATGAGGAGTTGTGGCAGCAATGGAGAGTAAGGTGGTAAATTCTTGCAAGAAGACAGAGTTAGGTTTAGAGTATGAGGAGGAGGAGGGAGGACGGTAGACATTGAAGATGGTTAGGATTGAGTTCGGGAGTTTGAGAGTAATTGAGGCGCATTCGAAAGATTTGAAACAGTAGCCAGGTGAGTCAAGGACAGTGGAAGGTTCTCGGGTTAGATATGCAATCCCTCCACCTGTGGTATTCCGGTCGGTTGTCGATTTTGAGGGACGAGGGGTGCTGTACAAGTGGTAACCAGAGGGAATAGAATCTTGATACTGAGCATGTGTTGTGCCTGGATTGAACCATGTTTCGGTTAAAGCAAATAGATCGGGAGGATGAGCAGAAAGAGCCAAGTCGTTTAATTCAGCAGCGTGTGATGGATGAAGCAGTGATCGCATATTTAGAGAACATAGTAGAAATTTGTTTTTGTCATTGTCTTGTGTAGGAGGAGAAGGAGGAGGAGAAGGAGGAGGAGGAGGAGATGGTGGAAGAGGAAGAGGAGGAGGAGGAGGAGGAGGAGGAGGAGGAGAGGTAGCGATAGACGCCGCAGCAGCAGTAGAATGACAGTTAGGCTGAAGAGGAGGAGGTGGAGGAGGAGCAGCAGCAGCAACAGCAACGGCAGCAGGAGTGGTAGTAGCAACAGAAGAGGGTGTATGCGGGGGAGAGTGAGAGGCGGAACACATATTGATTGGGCCTGGATTTACATGTATGTCGCCAGAAAGAAGAATTAAGATAAAGACGAAACTATTGGGTCTCTGCATGCTTTGGTGTGGCAGTGCCTCTGTGGTGCTTCTCGTGTATACGGCTATAATTGCAAGAGATCTGCCGCTCTATCTAAAATATGAGTTAACCCATGGACTCAGAGGGAACTCCTCATTCCCCGAGCACGAACTGCAGTCTTATACAGCACCATGCTTTCTCTGTTATTGGTCCCATGATATGGAATGGCCATCCACTGTCTATATATATATATATATATATATATATATATATATATATATATGTATATATGTATATATATACATGTATATATACGCCTTATGCCTAAGCCTAGTTCAGATGCGTTTTATCGCAGCATTAAAAACCGTCCTTTTCAGCCGAGGTTAAGTCGGGAGCGCTTCTGAGTATAGTATCCTTGATGGGTGCTAATTAACTTGCTAAAGCCTAGAAATCTCTATAATGAACGAATTATAAGTGAGCAATGGACTTAATTAGTAGGTTTACCTTTAACCTTACCGTAGGCCTACGTACGCCTCTGAGGAGTTTCACTTGACTTTGCGCTACATAAATTTACGATTATTATCATATTATTTGTATCATAATTTTGTATCATTTGCCAAAAGATAATTTATCG
The DNA here is from genome assembly GCA_949752735.1 of Lumbricus terrestris. Taxonomy (NCBI): domain Eukaryota; kingdom Metazoa; phylum Annelida; class Clitellata; order Crassiclitellata; family Lumbricidae; genus Lumbricus; species Lumbricus terrestris. Next base: position 45,695,932 of record OX457047.1, on the reverse strand, counting down.
TTTTTATGCTAAAATGACAGAACACAAGTCGAATTATTTTTCAACGGTTAATTGACGACTGCATAGAAACTAGAATCATCATCGTCATCATTATTCATAATTAATCATCACTTCATCAGCATTATAATCCGAACGAAACTATTCACAAAAGCGATTAAAGATAAAGACTACACAGAAAGACAAGACGAGTGGGCAAACAGACAGAGAGAAGGGTTGATACCTATGGACAGCAACAGGCAGACAGACAGACACACAGACAGACAGACAAGACAGACAGAGAGACACAAAGACGTCAAACACATTAAACATCACCAGGAATATTTATTACATTTTTATTATTACTTTGTTTAAAAGACACGAACACGCATGGAGGTAGTTGTCAATCAATACACATATGGGCGGGGCTTGCTCTGGCCACGCCCAAACAAAAACACACGAAACTCCTCTGAATAAACTGCAATGTTTTGCGAATGAAAAACAACCTTCAATGAATCCAGGATCTAAGTCAAGGTTTAAATTTCTCCCGGATGTCATTCAGTCATATATATATATATATATATATAAATATATATATATATATGCATATATATCATATATAAATATATATGAATATAACGCAGAGACATCCTGTTGTTTAGTTCGCTGATGCTACTAGCGCCATCTATTATAATGAATGGGTCTCGACCACTAATGACGTCACATGTAACCCCACTGACCTACTTAGCGCAACCTGGTCAGAAAGGCGAGAGATGCCTAAGTTCAGACAGGCAGGCAGACAGACAGACAAACAGACAGACAGACAGACAGACAGGCAGGCAGACAGGCAGACAGACAAACAGACACAGACAGACAGACAAAACAAGACAGACAGACAAGACAAGACAGACAGACAAGACAAGACAGACAGACAAGACAAGACAGACAGACAAGACAAGACAGACAGACACTCTACTAGCTAGATTACGCGACTCAATAGATCCTTAGAATCTGAAATGGAGAGAAGTTGTCGGCTTATTCGTAGTTGAACATCTCCTCAAAAGACGTTTTCTGACTAAACGACTCTCAGCAGACCAATGCAAACAAATCGTCCAATACGTGGAAACAATAGAGAAGTGGAGACAAATTCTACGAAAAGTCTAAGACTTTGGTGGCAAAGTCCAACAAAAGTCGGTCACAGAGATCGAGAGAAGGATTGATGGATGGATGGATGGACGGATGGATGGACGGAGTGGGTCACATGCAATTCATTCATTTTCTCCAATCAACGACCGAGAAAGCGAGTGAAAAGGCGCTAAAGAAATGATTTGCGTCTGGCATACATCGTCCTAAATGGGTCGTACTCTTATCTCGTTCAGCAGTTGACCTCAATTCCAGCACAACGTACAGCCTTCCCTCCTCTCTCCTCCTTCCTTCCTTCTCTCCCTCATTCCATTCTCTCTCCCCTCATTCCTTCCTTTATCAAGCGAAGAAACGGTTTCATTCGGGGAAGAACAAATTCATCCTTCCACCACCTATCACCAATTCCTCTCGGTGCCTTTCTCTGTCTGTGTCTCTCTCTCTCTCTGTGTGTGTGTCTGTCTGTCTGTATGTCTCTGTCTATGTGTGCATGTGTGTGGGTTCTGAATCGTCATGGAGCTTTCGCGACACACACACACACACACACGCGCGCACGCACACACACACACACCAGTGCTCTGATCATCAAAAGCCACGGAGTAGTATACACCCATCAAGAATAAAAGCCCATTCTCGAGGGATGAGGGCGGGGAGGAACAACAATACCACCAACTGCCGCAGCAGCAACCTCATCTCCATCCAGCTGGCACCAAACGAATCTTTCCACGTCCCGATTCCGCCGACAATCGAAGCGAATAACAAACACCTGCTGCTACCTCTTCCTCCTCCTCCTCCTCCTCCTCTCCTCCTCTGCAGCGCAAAATAATAATAATAATTATTATGCAAAGCGACATAAGCATTCTTATAATGCCAGCACGTAAACAACCAGACTTATTTCCACGCTACTAACTGCAGCCAACACGCAAGCACACATGGACACACACACAGACGCACGTACACACAGACGCACGTACACACAGACGCACGCACACCCACGTATATGGTGATAGTTGCTGTTGGGCGAGAGAAAGAATGCGTTGAATTAATAAATTCTTTAATCTACCGTTGAAATAAGCAACTTTTTCTTAATTAACTGCGACCCTTTGATATAAACTCTCATTGGAATGCAGCAGAAGACTGGGCGTCCACGTCTATGCCTACGAGTCCTTCGGTCATTAATATTCTCAATGTCAGTTAGTATGGACACCAAAATCAAGATATCTAGAAGCCATGTTGTCATAAAACCTGGGAATAAATTTTCCTCATAACACTGAGTCAGTGACCAATGTAGGACATTGTAGGTTCATTTTGACTGTTATGCTGTGGAGTGGGATGAAGTGAGATGGCCGCCAGAGCATGTTGGAAATTACCTTCGATAAAATGTGATTTGCAAACAAGTCACTTCGAGAGAGAGAGGAGGGGCTTCGCTACAACGTTTAAGATTTCAATCTGAACGATTGTAAACGAACTCTAGCCGTCTAAATGCAAATAGACTAATAATAAAAAACAAACAGTGAAAAACTTGTTAGAACGAAGAAAGTTCAAGAAATCACAATGAAACTTTATACAAAAAGACAATGGACACAGCATAGCATTTTTAGAACAATGCTTTTAAAACAATATTCTACTTTCCTGATGCATCTAAGGCCGTATAAGGGAGACAAGCGTTGTAGCGACAGTGCTAATCAAACATTCTGATACATTACAAGCAACCATGTAATCAAAAATGAATTTTCCAAACGGATGCACGTAAGTAAGTAAGCAACTATCATAATCAGCTTAAATCCAGGTCCATTCAGATAAACATGATCAGCGTTTCAATGCGATACTTTGCAAGCGCACACATGATTTTTCAGAGTCGCAGCAATTAGTAAAACGATGTTGACAAATCACACGAACATGACAAATCCAATTTATACAAAACGTTGGTAGATCTGTGTCCTCCAAGGTGTTTACAACTATGGTACATGCCTTTATCTCCTCTCGAATTGACTACTGTAACTCCCTACTAATTGGGCTTCCTAAAGTTCGCTTGTCATCTGTACAATCTGTCTTAAATTCTGCTGCTAGACTTATTGCACGACTTCCTCGATACTCGCACATCTCTACATTCATGACTCATGACCTTCACTGGCTTCCGATCTTTGCCCGAATCAGATACAAAGTCTTGCTTCTAGTTACTAAGTCCCTGCAGGGCTTAGCGCCTAAATACCTGTGTGACTTAATGTGTAAGCCTCTTTCTGCAAGATCTTCACGCCCTCTTCGTTCTGCTGACCGCTTTGATCTATTTGTACCCAGATCACGAACATCATTAACCCAACACCGAGCTTTTGCTATTGTTGGTCCTTTAATTTGGAATCACCTTCCTTCTGAAATTCGTGGCAGGATTCTTGTAGGAAATTCACCTGCATCTTTTCGCTGCTTGAAGACTTTTCTTTTTTCATGGGCCTGTCACGCTGAGAGCGCTTCTGAATAGCTCTGCTGTGAGAAGCGCTTTACAAATGCTTTATTAGATTAGATTAGATTAGATTAGTGGACTAGTAAATTCCAATGTGAGCAATATATATAGGAGAAAATTCCCAAACTACGTCAGTGAAAGCAGGAAGGGCAGATGCACAGATTGTTGAAGTACACACGGAAACTACGTTTGTTTTTCTACACATAGAACAAATATATCTATGTTCGAATCATCAAGGAAGGAAGGAAGTACTTTCCTGATTTGGTCCGGAAGTCGTCAATGAATTTAATCTCAATTCTGACGGATATGAAGAACATAAATAAAAACGTTGCTTGAAGTGAAGAGATCTCCAGATATAATTAGATGTTGATGATCATTATTATTGAACAACAAATATCCACAGATCCATTTAAATTTGATGATGTAAGCACTTAAGTCTATATATCTTCACCATATCATATCCTAGGTTTAGTGCATCAATGAGTCACATAACCATTGCCATGCCCTACTTTCAACCACCTCGAACATTTGTCCAACAACCATATAACACTCCACAATAATTCTTCAATGTCCAAAGTCTTATTAGTCGATGGAACCCGATATTCACAGACTGCGCTCAATCAAAAAAACAACTGACCCCAGTCAAGGGCGGATACAGAAATTTTCGAAGGGGGGGCCAAAATTTTGGGTGTTGCCGGTGAAAAAAAAATTTTCACCGCCAAAAAAAAGCTGATGACCTTTTTTTTTTTTTTTTTTTTAGTCATCGGCCAATTTTTGGGAAAAAAATACTTGTTGAAACCAAATGGGGGGGCCACGTCCCATGCAATTTTTAAATGGGGGGCCATGGCCGGATTGGCCCCCCCTGGATCCGCCCTTGACCCCAGTGCCAGGTCAAAGTTGAAAGTTCAGGTCGACAACAAATGTGGATGGATGTCAGATAACGGAGCAGTAAGGAAATTCCCAGAAGTGAGGAAAAGACGTTTTATCGTAATTTATATTAGTTGGACTTTTAAGTTAAGTTTAAACATAGCAGTCAATTGATTAGTCAACACTTCAACATCATGACAACATTATTGACAAAAGATTTAAAGATTGACAGATTTGAATTCAAAATAGATCGTGTACCAACTTCCTAATCTTGTCTAGCCTTTGAGTTCAGCTCATTAATATGAAATCAGTTTGAAGGAGAATCAAGACATAAAAAATGCCAAAAATCTTCAATTCGTCAGCTTCTCTCGCAAAATTACGAGAAGAAATTAATGTATTAAAACCCGACATATTTTCGCACACAAACTGGATCCTGGATTTGGATCAGAAAGGGAACAAGAAAAAAAGAGTAGCCTAATAGAACATGATAGAATGACATTCTCTTGAAATGAGAAGTGTGCAAACAACATTTACGTCATTCGCTGATCTAATTGGATGAATTTATTCCTACAGATAATTTCTGCTTCCGCTAATTTCCTCCAATTTCGATCGCTGCTTCCATCCAGCGTGACCGACGTTTGACGAAGCATCAACTGAATGACTAATGACAACGAATTGCTGAATTGACGGAATGTCCTGATAGCCAAAAACCAGAAATAAAGTGAAAGGTGCAGCCATATTGGTATGCGATGTAGAGATAATTTCGTTTACCATATAAAATATCACCATAGCAACCAGATGAATAAACCAAAAATAATGCAGAGTGCAACGGAGTCAACAACCCCCCCCCCCCACAAAACATATTGACAGTCATTTTGATGTTCAGCCTCTTTTCTCCTCCATCGCCACATCCTTCCTCCTACGCTTCATTTCTGTCAAAAATATCTGTTTATATTAATAGGTAGATCATTTTTCGTCGACATCTTCATGCTCCTTTTTAGCCATGAAGATACATGCACATACGTTTTTATCAGCTGTCATCTCTGCAAGAGTAAGACTACAACTTCTGACTTCTCCAGTTACAAAGCGGCCTCTGTCTTTCTCTGTCTCTCATTATGTTTCTCGAAATTGCTGGAGGGCGTTTCATTTCTTCCAAAGAAATCCCATGTATCCACGTCACTCCATGAAATCCGGTTTATCATTTTCCTATCCAGCAACATCAACGATTCGACTGTTTTCCAGAACAAGAAAGTGACAACTGGACGAGCAAATGCCCTTGGGAGTGATATTCCACGTCCTCCAAAGCACAACATCCATTCCAGCAGCAGCAATTCCATTCCACATCGTTTCAACCTCACAGAGATGAACTCCAACTGAACATTCAACTGACAACAACAAAAAGTGATATGGTGTTGGACTCTCCTCCGTGCAACGTTTGTTCATTGGTCCTTAACGAAACACAACGACGAGAAACAATGAAAACGAGAACAATGCATTAAAGCTTTGAGGAAGGCGGCAGCAACAACACAGAGCTGCAACAATGAGAGATGAGGATAAGCTGTGGCTACGACTTCTGTGAGAAGAAGGCGCCAAGCGTGATGACTCCGATGGCGCCAATCGCACATCCACAAAGCGTCGAGAGCGACGGCCACGGAGATTCGTCTCTTCGCTCCGGTCGACCTTCGTAGAACTCGACAAATCCGTCCTATTGTTAACAGAACACAGAACAATGGTTAGGTAAAGACAAAGACCAGAATGTCCTATTGTTAACAGAACACAGAACAATGGTTAGGTAAAGACAAAGACCAGAATGTCCTATTGTTAACAGAACACAGAACAATGGTTAGGTAAAGACAAAGACCAGAATGTCCTATTGTTAACAGAACACAGAACAATGGTTAGGTAAACACAAAGACCAGAATGTCCTATTGTTAACAGAACACAGAACAATGGTTAGGTAAACACAAAGACCAGAATGTCCTATTGTTAACAGAACACAGAACAATGGTTAGGTAAACACAAAGACCAGAATGTCCTATTGTTAACAGAACACAGAACAATGGTTAGGTAAAGACAAAGACCAGAATGTCCTATTGTTAACAGAACACAGAACAATGGTTAGGTAAACACAAAGACCAGAATGTCCTATTTTTAACAGAACACAGAACAATGGTTAGGTAAAAACAAAGACCAGAATGACGTTACCATCCTCCTGAAACATTCTACAATTAAGCTTACTATTTCATCAGCAACAGATGATGAGACATTTTCAATCTCTGAGCAGCTGCAGACCTCAAACATCCGAACAACGGTTTAAAATTATTTGCTTCAGATCTTCGAGATTTCATGATTGTTATGTTAATCGCTGTTCTTGTGAGATTCTTAAAACTTTAAAAGCAGCCAAATGCAAATAATTGAAGCATACATGCAAAACATAGTGTTACACACTCCTTCACAAAACCCATGTTCTACAAACCATACATCATCACAATGAGCTACAGAAGTCATTACATTACATCAGAATGATCAGATCCTTCCATTTGCCATTCGTCATTGCAACATGAAACCTCATCGTCACCACCACCACCACCACCACCATCATCATCATCATCACAATCGGTCACTGACGTCAATATCATCCGCCATGTAACAAATAATTGTCTATTGAATGAGATCATCAACAGAGTCATTGAACTCAGCTCCCCCCTCTTCCGCCTCCTCTCCTCCTCCTCCTCTCAGAATATATATATATATACATGTATGATGACTATGGGAGTGGCATGCAGAGCATATAGGAGTGGCTGCAGATCACAATTGTATACACCTCATCCGCCCATCAATCAATCCCTTCCTACATGTATTACATCATTATATAAACTTTCTCAGTCACGTGATTTTGAGTTGGCAGAAACAGAAAAACAGGCCAATAGCTGATTTCTGTTCTTCAACATAAGAACACAAGGTCAACGTGAAGACATTAGAATATGTCTCTGAACATTGTTGACTATTACAGAGAGCTATAGAAGGATGAGGAGCATAATGAGAGAGGCGTCGTCTTTTTAGAAGAGGCGTCGTAGTACTTCCCTTGATTCTGTTATTCCAAAGATTGTCAAGTCTCTGCAGCCTGAGTAAAATAATTGAAAACAGAATTTCTTCTCTGATCATCTGCTGAACTCTTGTCAAACTCTTGGAGCCGACAGACAGAGACAGACAGTCTGCACCGTGTCTTCTGCCTCTATCTCTAAGGCTGTCTGTCTGTCTTTGTATCTGTCTGTCTGTCTGTCTGTATGTTCAATCAAAGCCAAATGCAGACAACTGCGCATTGAAATATCTGGACCATTATTTTTAGTTGGAGGAAAAACTTATCACAGAGGAGATTGACTTGATTTTTTGTCATGCTATAGAGTCTGAAGATCGGAGTATATATAGCCCCTTGAAGAGGCGCTATAGAAATTCCTCAATGACCAATATATATAACAGCTCTTCCTTCTGATCAGACACCATTCACCAGACACTACTCAGATATCGTTCAGATATTAAATTCTATTCAACGACAGAGAAAGATGTGCAGATGACCATTGCGACGGCGGTGGCATAAGATATTCTAGATTAAAACAGAAATCGCTTCCATCCTCCAACTGCATGGTCTATACTATACTATACTATACTATACTATACTATACTATACTATACTATATGATGTGACAACCAGTTAAATCGGATCTTCAATTCACTTCTCTCGACAACCATTCTGACAGGACACAGCGATCAGTAATAACACTTCAGATATTTATTATGTGGATTTTACAACAATTACGACATAACCCAAAGAAATAGAGAAGAAGGAGGAGGAGACCCACACTCTCGAATTAATAACTGTCATTAACGTTGTTATTATTAATATATCGGTTTTCATCGTTGGCAAACACCAGATACATGTACTATGTAGAATTGGGAAGAAGACTATGATGATGATGATAAAGAAATTGCATTAAATCGATGAATACAAGAAAAGAGACGACAAAACGTGGGAACATTTCATATACAAACGTATCATCCTCCTCCTCCTCCTCCTCCTCCTCTCCTCCTCCTCCTAACGACTAAAAACGACGACGACGACACGCACATACACCGTCGCACAAGGAACCATAAAAGTCGCAATCACCTGCTCCACCCCACCCCATCCCCACCCCCAAACAAAGGCCCACAAGACAAAAGACCCTTGCAAATTTAACGAACTGCATAGCGTGCCAGCAGCCACAGGAAGAAAACCCTTTGCCATTACCCTTCCTTCCTTCCTTCCTTCCTTCCTTCCTTCCTTCCTTCCTTCCTTCCTTCCTTTCTTTCTTCCTTCCTTCCTTTCTTCCGATCTGTCTCCAATAAACAAAGACTAAAATGCACCTCACATAAATAATGAACCACTGACATAAATAATTGCAGAGGGTAAATTCGTCCACCGTCCGTACTCAGACAGTGCCAGTCCAACGCATGGATAAAGGGGAGGGCGACACCAATCATCTTTCATACAATATTACAGCATCGTTAAACCGTAACCACACGCACACACACACACACACAAATACATGGACAGACACACACACACATGCACACACACACACACACACACACAAATACATGGACAGACACACACACACATGCACGCACACACATGGACACACACGTGCGCGCGCACACACACACACGCAAACACACACGCACATACATGGACAGACACACACACATGGACACACACGCACGCACACACACACGCACACATACACACACATGGACACAATGCACGGTGTGGGATCGAGGTGAAAACACCTGTTGGCAGCAAAGTCTGTATACAAAGGCTGGAAAAGAACAACGACCAATAATTGGGTTGGAGGATGAATGAGAAGAAAGAAAAGGAGCCGCATAAAAATCATCATCATAATAATACAATGCATTTGTTGTAAACCGTCACAAACCAAACAATCACAATCGCCTCTCACGCATTTCAAATATTTAACCGTCGTCCCCAACCCCATTCCCCACCCAATCCTTACCACCCCATTCCCCACCCCACCCCACCCTCTGGCCAAATGTTTCCAGGACCCAGAGGGACATGCAGACTAGACCTCTTTCTGGACCAGACAAAAGACTACAAACAGACAGACTATGATATGGACAAAAGATCAAAGAATTGGACATTAGCTGCACTTTCATCAGTAATCTATTCGCGCGCACGACTCGTCTTTATAGAGCCGCCTTTGTCAACCGCATAATAACAATAACACCAATAATAACAATAATAAAAAATAACAATAATGAAACTAGTAACAATGTCCCCTTGCAATTGGATTACTCTTCTCTGTGTCATCTGTAGCTACACTAACTAGCTCCCAGTTTCTGAATAAGTCCAACGACGATCTATTGGTTAGGAATTGGTTAAGATGGGAGAAGGAATGAAATCCTGCCCCACCCATGAAAAGGGTTTCAACTTGATTCAAGAATTATTCAACTCAAAGAGACAATTGAGAGTCTCCTCCTCCATTGTCAACGACCTTTGACTGGAATGAGTTGAGGACAAACTCTGCAAACAATGGCTGCCTCTATAGTATTAAGAACACAATGCCTGTATAATATTGGACAAGGTACATAGCAAGGTTAAGAGGAGGTCAAATCAACTGACCAATAATTATCCACAATTAGTCTTCTGTGAAAAGCTAATTAATATTCAATGAGGAAAGATCAGAAAGGTGATCCTAGTAGCCACATAATGGCATATGCACACCCCAAATGGAATTCCCCAATTCGGAAATTCAGAACACTCTAATCAGAACACTAATCAGAACACCCCAATCAGAATGAACCAATCAATCAGAACACCTCAAACATTGACACTAACATTGGCATCTAAACAACATCCAGCAATAGGCGAATAACTGATGACCGAATTGCAACAATGTTCGTATTGCAGACCGTTACATTATCAGAAATTAACAACAACAACATGTCCAGTTCAAACCCAAAGCGTGTGTTAACTTCCTCACTTCTAGCAACTTCAGGATATCATTCGGACAACTGTTCTCCCATTGGCAGATGCTGTTGCCAAAATCGAGGTCCATCAGCTGAAAGTGGCGTTCGCTCTGAACAGCTCTGAGCATGACCAGAGACAGGCAATCAGATGACTCTGTCAAATATTGACACGACTGTCGAATATGGATATTATCTTGAAATCTGTCGTTGGCTACAGTTCAATTTTTTTTTATAAAACCCCGATTTGAAGGAGATTTCTATCAGCAAAACAGACGCTATATATTACAGTTAATAGTCTCAAACACATAGAAAAGTGGCATGAAGTAAATGAAATTGATGCAAAAACATCCGAAATCTCCATTTATTTTATCAACTGAAAAGCATTTGGCTATTAAGGAGGAATGTGTGGCCCCTCTCTCACTTGGAATGCAGTACAGAGGATGAGGATGAGTAGGCAGTGTTATTGAATCGACCTCACGTTAATATTGATATGAAAGAATAAAATGAGAGAGATCATCAATCTGAGGAAGTGGAGGAATGCATTATGATCATCTGCCAATGTAAATGGAAAGAAGATCCAAACTTATCTCTCTCTGTGTCTCTGCCTCTCTCTCTCTCTCTCTCTCTCTCTCTCTCTCTCTCTCTCTCTCTCTCTCTCTCTCTGCATCTAAAAAGAGATCTAATAATATAAATAAATGTGCTTCCATCCTGATTTCCCGTTTATCCTAACTCCACCAATTCCATCTGCTACATACAGTGCATCCAGTCCAAGACCGAGTGATTAAATGAAGTTAACTCATCATATCACGAGTTCAAAGTTCAAACCTTCGCTAGGATATCATGACTTATACAGCACCACTTCAAGCGATACATTCATGGCCCACCTCCGCCCACACACAGCAATTTAAACAACCAGACAACCAGTGAATTCAACCATCAGCCAATCTCAGATATGCATTGCTTTCTTTGGCTGCAGATAGATATACACATCTATAGCCAAAGACAACAATGCATATCTGAGATTCCAATGATGGAGGCATTTGATGAGCAAAATATAAAAAAATAGATGACGCAACAATATAAATGTGCAGAAAGCAAAAAGCACACGATCCAATCACACGATCCAATCACACGATCCAATCACACGATCCAATCACACGATCCAATCACACGATCCAATCACACGATCCAATCACACGATCCAATCACACGATCCAATCACACGATCCAATCACACGATCCAATCACACGATCCAATCACACGATCCAATCACACGATCCAATCACACGATCCAATCACACGATCCAATCACACGATCCAATCACACGATCCAATCACACGATCCAATCACACGATCCAATCACACGATCCAATCACACGATCCAATCACACGATCCAATCACACGATCCAATCACACGATCCAATCACACGATCCAATCACACGATCCAATCACACGATCCAATCACACGATCCAATCACACGATCCAATCACACGATCCAATCACACGATCCAATCACACGATCCAATCACACGATCCAATCACACGATCCAATCACACGATCCAATCACACGATCCAATCACGATGAGAAGAAGCGAACAATAAGAAGAAATCGATTTCAGACAGATCGATAAAAGACGACGAAATCAGATTCCGATAGAACTGATTGATCAGCATCTTGATGGAGACGGACGCAAGAGGATGATGCTGAGATGAGATGGATGATGCGAAGGGGTTTGGCGCCAATGCTTCCTCAATCCTCATCCATCCTAATACGCTGAAAGTCCAATGCAGACAACTGCGATGTGTACAGTCAATAGACTCCACTCGATGCAACGTAGGAATGGCAGATCATCCTGATGCAGCATCAGTGCTTTAACGTTTTCTAACCAAAATCGATTTGCAGCGAAAGGGTTAAAGAAGACAATGACGCAATTTCCACAACACAAGCTGAATCACTTGCTGCGCAGTTGCATTCATTTCGTCTGATTCATTGCCTCATAAAATGGGGAGAGAGACAGTGGCATAGAGTAAAATGGTTGGGTGGCCAATTTCCCCCTCAGCAACATCAGACTATGACGGTAGCAGAGAAAGTTGGATGAAGCTCTTAAATGACATCAAACGCAAAACTACCATCAAACAATATTTATATATACACGGTCAACTTTAAAGTCGAAAGATAGGTTTATGATTGAGTGAACAAGTATGTCAGAAATGCCTTTGGTTCTAAGTTTCAGAGTATGTAAATAATTCAAGTGCTGGAACCAACCATGAAACAACCACCTTGCAATAAGTCAATCATCCACTCAATCAATCAGTCAATCAACAAATCAATCAAATGCTTGAGTAATGTCAAGTCTTGTGCTGCTTCAATCAACACCCGGTCTGCAACCCTAACAAAAGTTGGAAAGCTTTATCTTACAGATTGCATGACTTAGGAAACAAAGAGAGAATAAAAACCTAAGGTGATAATAAACACGAAACAGCACCTGCTCTCCATGATTATGAGCTCGGAAAAACTTTTTCATAAGCAAGAAAATTGATGAGAAGGAAAATAATTATCGGTAGAGACAAAAGAAGAAGAAATGAGGATTTCTAATCAGACGAAGAATCAATTCACAGATGAATTATTACGACTCAACAACATCACAGCGTCACAACAAAAGCGACGTCTGCTCAATGCACAATAATTAGCTTTTTCTCACATAGGTCGAAAAATTAAAGTAGGAAATTCCAAGAGAAATTTCACTCAGGACATCAAAAGCAGACACTTATAAGCAACGTTCCCTCTGATTGCGAGGTTGTGTGGATGAAAGACTCCTGAAGCACAAAGAGACCAGTCACGTATAATTTTATTTCGTCCACGTAACAATTTTTAAAAATATTTTCTGTTGATCTTCTGTGAAGAAAAAGGAAAAATGCAGCAGAACAATATTCGGTTTCATTCATTTAATGAAACCAGATGACTTTCTAAAGGTTTCGTGATGAGAACCATTTCAGATCATGAGTCATATAAATGCACTGATTCAGATGAGCATAGGAAACAAGTTGACAGAGACCCAATCCACAAGTGCTGGTTTGTATAAGACAACAAAACCTGAGTAGGTCATCTTACCATCAATATTTTTAATGAAGGAGAGTCGATGGAATTTGTGTTGACGTCTTCACAGAAGGAACCTGACGACTGTAGGGAAATTCCAGATAGCCAATACAGAATTATATTATGAAACTTCAATGACATTCTTTTGTTGAAATCATTCATTTCTTCTAGGAAGTCGATAAACAACATCATATCATCCATCTCTGTACAGTGTACACGGTACTGCTGATCCGTTTGATAAAACTCGTCTGTGATAACCTTAACAGAAGATTTCCTGCAGATGAATTCGGTGCATGGACTTTCTTATAAATAAAGATTCTCTCACTGCTTCTGAAAATTTAAAGACTTTCACACTTCGATCAAACAAGCTTGCAATAATGGTTGCAGCAAGATAGAGCACCTTTCGAAACAAGACAGAAAAGAATTTTATTGCTCAGTATGTAGACTTTAAAAGTAATATTGTCAGTGGAAAGCTGGTGGCAGGTCCACTGAACAATTTCGAAGACAAGATTGCTTATAAATTCACGCTAGACAGCAGGAGCAGTCTATAGTGACTTGTTTATCTCAGATGTTGGACATTTTTTACTACCTTCCAGGTTTCCAATTCTGATTGTGAGATTTGCTTTGTTTGATGAATCAGAAAACAATGACTAGAATCGCTTAGAAGTTGCCCATAAGTATGGATAACTTTCTGAGGATCAAACTTTATTTAAAATTGCAACATGCAGCTAATCTGGATGAAGTTTATTCTTTCTGGAAGAGTTACCAAGGGCAACGAATTGCTTCTACAGCTGACATCTGATGACTAGTAGAACACAAATACAACACATGACACACAAGCACGTATCACAAATACACACACAACACCCACAGCACACCTACCACACATCTCGTCTCTTGAAAATCATTCTTCTGCCTGGAATTTGTAAGTAATCTTATTTCTGTTCAATTTTCACATGGGCCCACAAAATTTTAACTGTAATTTGATCAGACTCGGCACTAAACTTTTTATAGTCTGATTAAACAAAACACAAATGCATACACAGAAAATAATAAAATACAAAACTCTTAAACTGTCCCAGGTGCTCTAAATAATTGCATTTAATTTCCTGAATCTATTGGAAGAAAACAACAACAAATTTGCCAAACAAAACAAAAATGAACCTGTGGCAAAAAAATTACATAGGTGCACTGTCAACAACAAAACAATGACACATGAGTGACATGACAACAACAACAACATGACAACAATAACATGACTACAATACGTCAACAATAACATGACAATAACATGACAACAATATGACAACAATAACATGACAATATGACAACATTGGGGACAACAAAAAACGGGAAAACTAACATTATGACAAGAGCTCAGCCAAGTTGACACCAGAACAATATGACAAACATCAATAATAACTGAAATATTTTCGCATAAAAAAGCTTGACAACGACAATACTTGCCCAGTTTCCATTCTGTAGAATCCACGAATGTAGATGCTTATCGACGTAGCTTTCCGTCCAATCAACGACCTCATCAACGAGGAATGGCATTTCCTTTTGCACACACTCGACGGCCAACGACCCTGAGAAAGCAAAGAGCGCCACGATTCGACCCCACTTGATCCCGTCTCTGAACAGCTCGCTAACCGTCGCCATAAACGTCTGCTCGGCGTTGTTCGGTCTTATATCCAGCTGTTTACACATCTCCTGGAAGACCTGTGTGTAGCGCTCCTGAAATTCCTCTCCAAGCGTCCTCATCGTTCGCTCCACTCGCCCGGGACTCGGACCCGGGTCTGGACCGTTCGGCCACGCAAGACCTCTCTTCTGGAGCCGGTACCGTACGTAGTCCACCACCACCTGACGAGTCCTCGTTACCTGCGACATCGCTTCAGTCGTCGTCAGGTCGGAAGTGCGCTGGAGGAGAAGTTCACACAGTACTCCACCAGTTCGCTGTCTCTCCTCCAACCGGTTGTAATATTATGGTCATCACACAACACCGCCTCAATTGAACGAACGCAGCCAGCTGCGCCAGAGGGATGGGCGAGGAGTACGAAGAGGAGGGTCGTATACACTTACAACCGGAGACCGGTCTAGCGTTGTATTATAGTAGGCGGAACCATTCATACAGCAAGAAGGTGAGCTCGACAAGAGAGGAAGGTCGTAAAATGTGGGGAAAAAATCCACGTTAGACGATCTCAGGCGGTTATTCGCGCGGATTAATTACGTCTGAAACAAGAAAGATTTACATCGACTCAACGATGAACCAGAGTATACGAATCTCCATTACATTATATTATTGGAACAGAAATAGACTTCCATTCATCAATCAGAGGCAGTACTTTCAGATGGGAGGGCCAGCGCTATATTTTACGCCATCTGGCGTCGGCTGATGCTCTGTTTTTTTCCCTGTTAGGTCGACCAATAGGCCTGGAGCCAATAAAAAAAACTGTTGGTGACGTTTATTTTCTGGTACTTGTCTTACTATGAATGGTCTAGTCTAAAGGCCTATTCTTTGAATTAAAAAATTTATATAGCTGCTCTTCAGTACTTACAAATCACACAAAATGAGCATATTAAACACGCATGCATGGCAGCTATGGGACCTAAGAAAAGGTATGAAGGGGAGAGCGCATGGGGATAGCGCATTGGATAACACGCTGGTGTGGAGACTGAAGAGCGAGATGTAACAAGTTCGCGCCACGTATGGCGGACATGTTTTTGTAGTTTGTAGGCTGCTGTCTTCAAGCTATCCTATCCAGATTCTAAGCCAACTACCACCATCACCGATAACCACCGTCATGAGCGGAGACTTATTTAGGGGGACAGAGGGATCGGTCTCCTCAATGGGTGTGGTGGGGAACGGCCCATGCATATGTCACCCCCCCCCCAATCGTTAAGTGTAGTAGGCCTATATTCGTTTAATTTCAAAGGCAATCAGGGTGACATACCGCACCAAATTACAGGTCAGAGATGTAACATTATACACAGAAGTAATAAAGCTTAGTAATAATAAGTATTACCAGCTACAAAACGCACTCTGGTTTACAAGCATATATAAAAAACATGACAAATAAAAACAAATAGGCCTATACTTCACGAACACACTATAGGCCTAGTGAGGAGGTTATAACGTTAGAAGAAGAATTCGCTGCTCCTTTGTGCTTGTTAACTGTCGCGTTATGTCGACTGGTTTTGCAATAAAACGAATATTATTATTATTATTATTATTATTAGATCTTCGAACAAATGACGTAGCGTATAGTGATTAAAAAGAAAAAAGTCATCAGCTATTTCGACTGGGAAAATTTGATATTTTTAAAGAAATTCCGACCAAACGACTAAAAAAGGTCACCAACTTTTTCGACAGAGAAAAATGTTTTTTTCCCTAGACATTTCGGCCAGATGACTTAAAAAAAGGTCAACTTTTTCGACAGAGAAGATTAATTGATTGGTTTTCTCCTAGACATTACATTTCGGCCAGATGGCTAAAAAAGGTAGTCAGAAATTTTTACCGGCAAAAGATGAAAAATTTCGTCGCCGGCTCAGCGATTTAATTGTCCGCCCAAAATCTCGCATCCTTCCCTCGGCCACTATGATTCGTCTCTCGCAAGTCTCCGCCTTAGTCTTCGCCCGTGACCACCGTAGCACCACGCTCTCCTCGTCTTGACCTCCCGGATTTTGACCTGGCACCGGAACGAAAACGGATTTGATTTGAATAAGCGCCGGTGTTAAGCTGGTCTCCCTGACGTGGCTTTTGTGGGCGCTGAGAAATTCTCTAAGATTTACATTACATTACATTTTAGCGCCGCGTATTGCAGGTTGTTTTTTAGTTTTTTTTAGCTTAGTTTAGTTTAGTTTAGTCTGTTTGTTATTTTGTTTTCCCCACTTGTTTAAGTTGCATAACTTACATTCAATGCATTTCGATAAACTTGTAAAATGGAAGAGATTGTTTTACACCTTGATCATATACAACTGTCTATACACATATACTGTTATGCAGAAAGTTGATGATAGATTGATTCTTCGTGTAATTAGGGCAACCCTGTTAGCGGAACCTTACGTTCCTTTGGGCTTAACCCTTTGACATCTATGCATGTGACATTTTCAACTACTGTTTGTTTGTGCTATACTGTATGTATACATATACATGATGATCAATAAAGTATATTGATTGATTGATTGATTGTTGTCTGTTATATGTTAGCAATTAAGCTTTATGTCTTCTGTAATTTGCGTTCTTGTGAATTGATTAAATTGCATAAATGTAGACCTACACTGTAAATTTGTGGCGCTTTCTGTTGTGTTGTTTGCCTCGGGTCTGTTGAAAAATAAGTTAGCCCCTCCCACTCCTGGATTGGCCGATCATGAGCGTTCCATTTACTTAGGCCATTAGTGTTAAGTTACCGAACCTGTTGTAGCCGACCTGCGTGTCGTGCGAAGCTGGCCGTATTTCGTATAACTTGTACCTGTAATCGTTCTGCGGTGTGTCAGATTGAATTTGAATAAACGAATATTATTATACTGTAAATTTCGACTCAAAAGTTGTTGTTGCCTATTGAAATCTAGGGTACAACATTGTCATTTGGTGGGATAGAAGGAGCAATGCATAGTAACAATGCTAAACAGGAAGTTTACCTTTCAATCGTCGTCGTCGTCGTCGTTCGTGTTACGCGTATAACAATTATTTCTTTAACACCGTTGTTGACACCATTGAAAATAACGAAGGATTTCACTCACTTCTCCCACATTATTTGCGATCGTTTAGCGTAAAACGTAATGCCTGTTTTGGCGATAATCGTCGAGAATTCATACGAAAGCGTTGTAGTCGCCGGTTGTCATCTGTTGCCTTAGATCGCGGGTTAGTACTCGTAGCGCTGCCACCCACATCAAGTCTCATCACGATTTACAGAAATACAGCTTTCTGCTGATTCAGCTAAGAAATCCGTTGAACCCTTAAGCACCATTTTTTAATTCTAAGAGTCACATGGTTGTTTTAATCAGTTGTCAAACCGTATCCGACTGAATTTAGGTTCGTTTATATGCAGAATTGTGGGTCAGCCGAACGCGTCATCAGTTGGCGTGCACTTGTTGTTGACGAGTACACGCGTACCATTCACGTGAATTTATTTGCACCTGCATCCAGGGCAGCGGTAACTTAGCTGCAGTTTCGAAGGGCGTTTCGCAACTGTGCAGAATATTTTGACTTCAAGGGCTAATATAGCTATTGGGCAAATATGTCTGTAGCAACTTGTAAAATCATATGCACGCGCTGTCTGTTGTATTTCACTGCAGACTGATTGTTGACACAATCTTTGCTATGTCCAACATGGAGGGAATGCTTTGGAAGTGGACAAACTACTTTAGCGGTAAGTGTCTTGCGTTTGCTTACATCAGCAAAGCATCATTTGCAAATGACTTTTCTGTTTATATGGGTTAGATTACTAAGCGGGCGGTTAGGTAGTAAATGACCACAATAAGCAAGTTAATTTTGTCCACTTTCACTCACTCACTCACTCACTCACTCACTCACTCACTCACTCACTCACTCACTCACTCACTCACTCATTGCTTTAAACATACTGAGAATGTGGTCTGACTTTAATAGACATGCGAAGAAATGACAATATACGGAAGAAGGTAGGAGTGATTTGTGTATCTGACAAGGTACGAGATGTGGTATGGTCATGTGGAGCGTGTAGAGGACAGCAACATGAGAAGAATAACAGAGGCGGAATTGCAGAACAATGGAGTCGAGGGCAGCAGAGGAAGATGACGACGGACTTGATCCAGCAGGACTTCAAACAGAGACCGGACGACACTGGTGACAGAACCAGATGGAAAGAAAGGGTTTGAGTGGCTGATCTCTTCCCAGTGGGATTAATTCCAGCCAGAAGAAAAAGAAGAAGATTGTATGATCAGCTTCAGTGGACCTTTCTACTCTTTTATTATACTTTGTATGTACACCAAAATGCGGATAGCAATTGGTTTATTAAAGAATATTCTTATCTTATCTTAATGCACATGCTTTCCTTTTGATCACTTGTATCTTATCAAGAGACATGTACAGTGGCATTATCTTAAGTAGTGCATATGATTTTACAAAGTCGATCATTTCAAATGAAATCATAGTCAGTCGTAGTCAGAGACGTAGTCAGGGTAGTAGTCAGAGTCGTAGTCAGATTGGTATTTGTAGTCATTATTGGTTAAAAGGAAGGCAAGAGGAGAGAGGAAGTAGCTGTTGTTTTTAAAGTGCTGCAACAATCTGTCTATGCAATTTTGAGGGAATCCCTACTTCAAATGGTGCTTTACAAGCTCCAGTGCATGACTGCATACATGGACCTTTTTAACAGTGTATTAAGATTACATATGTACACCGTAACTCTGTCACAAGAATAGGCTGCCAGTGGCACTTGTGCTTATGTTGGGACTTTAATTTGTATTTAACTTTAGTGGTAACTACACTGGACACTTATGCAAAGTACTCGTATGTACGTTTTGAGTGCTAGAAGCAAGCCTAGTTGTTAGATTTAGGTTTTATCCTTGGTGTTAAATTTTTTTGATTCTTTTAACATATCTACTCATGGATTCTGTTGTGCATAGGTTGGCAGCCGCGTTGGTTTGTCCTTGAACAAGGAATCCTGTCGTACTACAGATCGCAAGATGATGTCATCAACGGCTGTAAAGGTTCCATCAAAATGTCCGTCTGTGACGTCCTAGGTGCGTCCACTGCTCCATTAATCCATCATTGATCATCATCATCATCATCATCATTATTGTTATCGTCCTTATTATGAGTGATTATTGCCTTCCTTTTAACCATCATCTGCCACTCTTGCTCAACTTTCTAGCTGTATACCTGACGGATATTCGTTCACAAGCTCACCCCGACAACCTAAAAATTCAACAAAAAGGTCAACATCTAATATTGGAGGCGGAATTGCCTTCCTAATCCGAGAACCAGCAACTGTTCTTGCATCACCCACTTACTCTTACAAAACCTTCGAATCAGCATCAATCACACTCAAACTGCCAACATCTAAACTAACAATCTTCAATGTCTACCGACCTCCTACGTCATCATCCTACTCTGCAAATAACAGTGATTTTCTCGAAGAATTCAATTCATTTCTATCTGTCGCTGTAACAACACCTCATGAATTTGTCATCACTGGCGATTTCAACATCCACGTCGACACCCCCGCCGTTCCATCTGTACGTCAGTTCCTTTCCACTCTGACTGCTTTCAATCTGACCCAGCATGTTTCTTTCCCAACTCAGAAATATGGCCATACTCTTGACTTAGTCATTTCCTGTGTCTCATCCGTCCTATCACCGATCCTCAGCCGTGAATTCAACACACCCTCTGATCATTACCCTATCTTCACTCAACTCAATATCGAACCATCTCCTCGCCCTCCACCCAAACAATGCTCATTCCGCCGCATCAGCTCCATCGACCTTGATGCATTCAAACTCGACCTTGAATCTTCCTCCCTTCTCCTCAACCCTCCAACAGACCCAAATGATCTCCTGTCTTCTTACAACTGCACCATGTCCGAACTCCTCAACAAGCACGCTCCCATCGTCACCAAACCAGAAACTCACGCAAAAAATCCATGGTTCAATTCTTTTCTTCAAGCCCTCAAATCGTCGCGCCGTCGCCTGGAACGAGTTTACAGGCGTACACGCGACGACTCTATCCTGAAACAACTCAAAACCTTGACAAATAGATACCACAGTCAACTTCTTTCAGCCAAAAAACGCTACCTGTCATCTCTTGTTCATTCAAATTCATCCAACCCTCGAAATCTCTGGAAAACTGTGAACAATCTTCTTCACCGCGGCTCCTCTCACCCCCTTCCGAACTCAATCCCATCTGCGTCCATTGCTGACTCTTTCGCATCCTTTTTCACTGACAAAGTTTCCACCCTTCGTCTCTCACTACAGACTCTCTTATCGAAATCTACCAGCACGCAAACCGACTCTTCCTATTCAGACGCAACTTTGCCACCTACAATATCTTTCAACCTCTTCGAGCCTGCTACTGAAGCAGAAATTATCACCCTCATTCAGGCCTCTCAAAACAAGCAATGCGACCTTGACCCAATCCCAACCTCTTTGCTTAAAGACTGTGTAGTCCTTCTTGCTCCCACGATAACCAAGCTCATAAATCTGTCACTCTCAACCGGTACCTTCCCTACGCTTTTCAAAGACTCAGTTGTTAAACCACTTCTCAAAAAACCATCTCTGGACAAAGAACTCCTATCCAACTACCGTCCAATCTCAAATCTGTCATTCTTATCCAAACTCTCCGAACGGATTGTCCTCTCTCGTCTCAACAGTTACCTCATCTCCAACAATCTTCTAAACCCAAACCAGTCTGCCTACACTAAGCATCACTCTACCGAAACACTCCTGGCCTCGCTCTACAACAAACTTGTGATGGCGATAGGCCGTCAACAAGTCTCTTGTCTGTGCCTCTTAGACATCTCTGCAGCCTTTGACACAATAGACCATGCTATTCTTCTCAATCGCCTCTCCTCTGTCTTTGGAATCTCTGGCACTGCCCTCTCATGGATCAAATCATACCTTTCCTCACGCTCTTTCATCGTTAGCGCTTCTGGTCACTCATCTAATCAACAAATCCTCACCTGTGGTGTCCCTCAAGGTTCAGTCCTTGGTCCTCT
The DNA here is from genome assembly GCA_949752735.1 of Lumbricus terrestris. Lineage (NCBI taxonomy): Eukaryota > Metazoa > Annelida > Clitellata > Crassiclitellata > Lumbricidae > Lumbricus > Lumbricus terrestris. The sequence continues at coordinate 45,673,674 of OX457047.1, read as the reverse complement.
CCTGTTCATTCTCTATACCTCCCCACTCAGCAAACTCATTTCATCATCCTCTGCTGAACATCACCTCTATGCCGACGACACTCAATTATTTATATCTTTCTCCCCTCGCTCGTTCTCAGACGCACTAAATCAGCTACGTAACACCATCACTCAGATTTCAGCCTGGATGACCGCTAATCTGCTCTGCCTCAACCCCTCAAAAACAGAATTTCTCATCATTGGCCTACGCGAGCAATTAAACAAACTAGACTATCCTTCTGACTTTTCTCAAACAGACCCAACTCTTCCTACGCCATACTCTTCTCCTGTCCGCAATCTCGGGGTCATTTTTGACAAAAACCTTACTTTTTCTGACCACATCACCCAGTTATCCCGCACCTGCTATATGCACATCCGCGACCTCCGTCGATTGCGTCCAATTCTAAATTACAAGACCGCCTGCACAATAGCCACCTCAATAGTTCATTCCAAACTCGACTACTGCAATTCGCTCTTCCATGAAATAGATGCTCTTCAAATTAAACGCCTGCAAACTATCCAGAATGCTCTTGCCCGCGCAGTCACTAAGACTCCCAAACATCACCACATAACCCCTGTTCTCAAGTCTCTTCATTGGCTAAAAGTTTCTCAGCGCATCCATTACAAAATTGTTTCTCTAACCTACAACGCTCTTCAAACCTCTCAGCCCTCCTACATTCGTCAACTAATCACCATTCAACCGCACAGGTCTATGCGCTCATCATCATATCTTTCTCTCTCTCGGCCTCCAGTATCATCCTCTCTGAAATTCTGCGACCGCTCCTTAGTCTATGCTGCACCAGCTCTTTGGAACGGACTCCCAACATACCTCCGCCTGTTCGCTCACCCTCCTATCTCTCCTGCAGTCTCACCTCCAAATTCAACCTCTCCTCCGCTTGCACTCTCCTCTGCTGCATTCCATTCACGACTGAAAACCGAACTTTTCAACCTATCCTATCCAGATTCCAATCAAGTTCCATCACCCAACCACCACCATCACCGACAACCACCGTAGCACCACGCTGTCTCCTCGGCTTGACCTCCCCGGATTTTGACCTGGCACCGGAACGAAAACGGCAGCTCTGGCTATTGTGGACTTGATTTGATATAGCGCCGGTGAATAAGCTGGTCTCCCTGACGTGGCTTTTGTGGGCGCTGAGAAATTCTCGAAGATTTACATTACATTACATTACATTACATTACATTACATTGCAAAAACCATCATCTCACATTATGATAACCTTAGGTTATAATAAATATAAACAAATCTTCTTCTTCCTCTTCCTTTTCTCTTCCTTTTCTCTTCCTTTTCTCTTCCTTTTCTCTTCCTTTTCTCTTCCTTTTCTCTGCCGTTTCTCTTCCTCTTTCTCTTCATTTTTTTCTTCCTCTTCCTTTTCCTCTGCGTCTTCTTCTTCCATGTGATGTTGCAATGATGTTGCGATGATTTGATTTCAGTTCATCCGAACGATGCGACGCGTCTCGACTTGATCATTCCATCGGAGGCGCACTTCTACGTGAAGGCGGCCACTCCACAGGAGCGCCAGCAGTGGCTCGTCGCACTTGGATCGTCGAAGGCTTGCCTCAGCAGCAGCAACTGTCTCCCTCTCCCTTCATCACCTACGTCTGCTGCCAATGCTGGTCTAGGTATCTACCAAGTCTTTTTTATCCGTATAATTATCGTCTCTAACTATATTTCTATAGCTATTTCTCAAGTCTCTTTAGGTATTTCACTTGGTATTTTTTCAAGTCTCTTAGTTGTTTTTTTCATCTTAGAGTATTTCTCTACGTCTTTCTCAGGTGTCTTTAGGTATTTCATCGCTAGGTATTTCTCTACATCTTTCTCAATTTCTCTTTCAATCTGATAGCCATCCTATATGATTTGGTTTCAGAACTCCATCAGTTGATGCCTACATCTGTACTTCTTCATTTGACCCTGACACAATAGAAGACCTTATTAAATTGATAATAACAACTCTTTAGGCATAATGTTAGATGAGAGGAGAATGTTGAAATGTCATTTCAGATGAGTTACCTGAGCAACCTTTGAAGGCGAAGAAATCCGAACTGCGTCTCTATTGCGATCTTCTGATGCAACAAGTTCACAGCGTGAAATGTGCAGTTCAAGAGAAAGACGGACCAGACATTGATGTACTCTCTCTCTATTCTCCCCCTCTCCATTCTCTCAATTAACATTTCTAAATCTCATTATATATCTGAACTATGCCAATCTGATTGCTATTTGAGTCTCTAGATTACTCATATATGTAATCTCTGAACTATGCCATCTAATTTTTACATGTGCTATTCTAATCTCGGAGCTATAGATGCTAATTGAATTGATCTCTTAAATCAATTGCCATATGATCTTTAACCTATGTCAGTCTAATCTTTGACCTATGCTATCTAATGCATATGCTTGTGCACTTGTCAGATGCAAATCTTTTGACAAGCTGCAAATCTAATCACAACCTTTACTTGTATGATCTTGATGTCTTAGTGCCATATATTATCTTTGACTTCTAGGTGATTCTAATCTGTGACAGTTGCTAATCAAATCTTTGACTTAATCCTATCAATCTCTATTTAAATGCCATGTAATCTTTGACCTGTAGATGCATACATGATCATTCGTCCTGATCATTGGTCATCAGATAGACTTTTACGCTTTTAACATAAGCGCCTTATGAATAAATTGATTAAATTATTAAATCAATAAAATCATGAAATGTGCTACATTGCTTTGGGAATTTATCTCTCTCTATCTTTGTTCTATTATTTGACTTTGTCCTTGGTACTGGTTAACGGTTAACATTGAAGGGCTTTGTCTGTTATTTGCTGTTGTCTTCTATTTGCTATTGTCTTCTATTTGCTGTTCTCTTTTATTTGCTATTGTTCTCTTTTATTTGCTATTGTCTTTAATTCACTGTTGTCTTCTATATGGGGACTATTGTCTTCTATTTGCTGTTGTCTTCAATTCACTGTTGTCTTCTATATGGGGACTATTGTCTTCTATTTGCTGTTGTCTTTAATTCACTGTTGTCTTCTATATGCTGGTGTCTTTAATTCACTGTTGTCTTCTATATGCTATTGTCTTCTATTGACTGTTGTTGTTGTCTAGCGCCTGAATGAGTCGACATCTTTGCTGAGCGCGACATGTGATACATTCATAAGTACTCTGGAGGAATGTCTGCGATTGGCACACGCCAACATCGATGCCACGTTTGCGACCGGTCAGGAGGCGGCAGCGTCATATGCGGTCATCAATTCCAGTGGAGGTCTCAGTCCTTCGCACAATGCCACACCTCGCTCTCTCAAATCAAAAGTCAGTCCACTTACTTTATGATTACTTACTTTATGATGGTGAATGTTGTTTATAAACACGTTCGTTCATTTGTTTCATTCGTTTATTCCATATATATCATATATATTAGGGTGATTCACGTCACAATGGGGGGGGAAATTTTTATATATTTTTGTCTGACATAGTAGATAATGTTGTTCCTTTGGTCTTATGCAACAATGCAACCAAATTTTACTGTAATCTATTAACTTTTAGTGGGTGCTCAATGCCCCTGAAATATTACATGGGGCCTACATGAAGAAAGCAACGCACGTACCATTGACGAGAACTGGAATGTAGCAATTCTTATTAGATTAAGCTACAATCCTTTGAGTAAAAATTTTGTACATAGTCAAAGGTCATACATGAACAATCAATTCTTACTTTGTTGCTTGCTAAAAAGAAACCTGCTGAATTTTTATATATATTCTGAGCTGTGACATCATTGTTATAAAGCAGGATTATGTTTCCATATTTCTATGAAAAGTGCAATTGCCTATTGTTTTGCTGTCTATGCATTGTTCTTGGCAGTGAGAGAAAGATAACTAAATGGATTTTTATGCACTATTCTTAAATTAAAGGTTTAAAAATTTTCATTCCAAGAGTGTTTTTTGTGAAAATGCCATTTTTCTGAATTAAATGGAAGAATCCTTTTTCACTACTGCAACAAGGTTGAAAACAGAACTTTAGCCAATTGGGAAACAAGAAGTTATCCTTCCTATATTAATGCATTGCCTACAAGAGGCCTTTCTACTTTTTCATCATTGCAATTTTTGAAGAAGGCGGCATAAAAGAGCTTGAAATCAAGTCAATCTGATTTTGGAATGAGGCAAGAATCCCTAAAGCAGTTCAGTCTAATAAAATGTCAAAGGAAAGGGTTTAGAGATATTGATAACAGAAGCAATGACTCAGAATCATAAAAAAGTGAGAAGTATTTGTTGAAAGTACATCTCGATTTTTATATTGCATATAAAAATTGATAGGAATAGGCAATTTATAGCAGATCAGCAAGAATCAAGAAAAATGAGCATGACTGTTGTCAATGAGAAGGAGAGTTGCAAAGCAAAATATGAGACAAGAAAAGCCAGGTATAAGATAAAAATGCTAAGAAAATTAGCTAAAGGATCTTCTTCGAGTAACCAGGCAACTAGAAACTATAAGAGCAGTGACTTGAATGATGGCGAAGAGGATAGCGACCATGACGATGGAGAACACTGATAATTATGACTATGATGTCAAGATCTCAATGTAGTACGACAGTCATTTGAATAACCTACTCTTCCTGAAGATTAACAGGAAAATACAGCAGCGAAAAACCATTCATTCTTCAAAGCAGGATCTGCACTGCATCCCATAAATTTGTCTGACAGGACGTTCACTATCTTGGCAGTTACCATCGCAATTTAAGAAAATTGTTAAAATGCAGACGAAAGCTCTACCAGTTTCAACTGATAATCGCATGCCATCAATTGTCAGCAAGAGAAGCGTGTGACGGAATTGTGCCTACTGAGTCAAGAAGAGTCTGCTGGTGATGAAGTGTGTTATTTCAGGCAAAAAAGGTGCATCTGGTCGCATGAATGCCAAAAGTCACCTATTGTTTCAAGACTTAGAGCCTCAGAGATCAATTTCAATTGGCAGTCTCTGAGAGAAGAATTCCCACTGAATTTCATGTATTTTCAAGTCCTACATGTGTAAATGTGAAAGCATGGATAGCAGCTGGTCCGGTGGTATGTGAGTGAATGAATTGCAGTTGTACAATTCTACAAGCTGATCGGGCAACAAAGGATTCCTGTTGAATTGTGAACTTTTCTAAGTTAATTGGTATAATTAGTGAATGAATATCTGAGTTCTTAGGCCTATCTCCATTTTGAGTTACTAAAAACTCAATGATTTGTATCATTCAACTTTATTTAGTGTGTGCTATATCACATGGCCATTATCTCAATTTGTAACTTCGAATATAACTATATGTAAACTTTGTGCTCATTGAGCATAACCTAAAATTTATATTTTTTTAAAATTTCTTGTACATAACCTAATCTGTACCCAAAAGGAACAAAATTAGCAACTATGCTCATTAAATTTCAAAAATAATTTTTTCTGAATCACCCTAATATATATTCATTGCATTCATTCATTCATTCATTCATTGCAGGAATTTTATACAACGCTTTCTCAATCTATTCTAATTTGATCTGATATAACATTTGTAAAACGCTTTTCACAGCAGAGCTATTCAGAAGCGCTCTCAGCATGACAGGCCCATGAAAAAAGAAAAGTCTTCAAGCAGCGAAAGATACAGGTGAATTTCCTACAAGAATCCTGCCACGAATTTCAGATGGAAGGTGATTCCAAGTTAAGGAACCAACAATAGCAAAAGTCCAATGTTGGGTTCATGAGGTTCGTGATCTGGGTACAAATAGATCAAAGCGGTCAACAGAACGAAGAGGGCGTGAAGATCTTGCAGAAAGAGGCTTACACATCAAGTCGCAGAGGTATTTAGGCGCTAAGCCCTGCAGGGACTTAGTAACTATAGGAGCAAGACTTTGTATCTGATTCGGGCAAAGATCGGAAGCCAGTGAAGGTCATGAGTCATGTATGTAGAGATGTGCGAGTATCGAGGAAGTCGCGCAATAAGTCTAGCAGCAGAATTTAGGACAGATTGCACAGATGGCAAGCGAACCTTAGAAAGCCCAATTAGTAGGGAGTTACAGTAGTCAATTCGTGAGGAGATGAAGGGCGCATGTGGCATAGTCGTAAACACCTTGGAGATCACCGATCTTCTAATTCAGTGAACCTACTCAGATGTGCTCCCAGTCCAACCACAGCAACACAAATTGCTATTGTCAAGTTTAGCAGCTTCTATTGTGCCAACGTCTGATACTCAAGACCTTAACCAATGGGAATGCATCTATGTGTGCTATGTATGCAATCTATGCGATGTATGCAATGTATGCAATATACATAGATCAAAAGCCCTGTGTGTCTCTCCTCTCCCTCTCTTTCTCCAAGGTGTTCAGTCTTCTGTGACGAATGACCTTTGACCTTTGCAAATACTTTGGTTGGTCTTTATTCAGGTGTGCTCTGTTTCACGCATGACTGAAAAAAATAAACAACAATTATTAATAAGCAGCCAACCATTCTAAGAATCAGCCGACCAAAGAATCGTCATTCAGACCGTCCTATTGATCTCAGTGGTACTGAGGACCCTTGTCTCTCGGTGTTACTGAGGACCCTTGTCTCTCGGTGGTACTGAGGACCCTTGTCTCTCGGTGTTACTGAGGACCCTTGTCTCTCGGTGGTACTGAGGACCCTTGTGTCAGACATTCCTCTCTCATCTTAAGACAGTTTTAAATGGCCATGCTGTGGTTTGCGAGCACCTCTGAGTAGTTATCTAAAGAGGTGCTATACAAATTCATTTAATGAATGAATGATTGAATGAATGAATGAATGAATAATTGTATGCTTGTATCGTTTGCAATGTGATTGGTTGCAGTTTGTCATTATCCTGGTTGATAATAAATGAAGATATATACATATAAACATATATATATATGTATAAACATATATATAAATTGTTATGATGTTGTCATTAATTTTGTGATCGTTGATTTTCAGGCTATTCCGTCGTGGCCAGTTAACTCAATCCAAAGATCAACATCTGCTGACAGGTAGGCAACTAGTGACCAGGAGGGAAGTCGTCGGTCTGTGGGGGAGGGGAAATGGACATTGCAGTCTTGTCTGCCAATGAATGGGGAAGGGTTGCTAGATGTTGGGGGTTAACAATGGGGAAGGGTTGCTAGAAGTTGGGGGTTAACAATGTAGCTTTTTTGAGTCACCACTGTCACATGGCTCTTAGATGTAAGTTGACCGATGATGATGGGTTGGTGCCCTTGTAGCGGTATGGCCGCGTTACGGCGCCATATAAATTGTCATTATTATTATTATTATTGATGGGAGGCGATTTGGTCTCACAATTCAAGTGGAGGATAAGTTTGTTGTTAGTGGATAAGATGCAACCGGAACCCCATGAGGTCATGAGTGCCAAGAGACCTTTGGGGTCATGGGGTCTTGACATAATCTTGACTTCAGATCATGTGGTTGATACATAAAGTTAAGAAAATGAGATTTGATCTTAAATCTGAAATTCGTCATTTCATGAGTTTGCTGTAAAGATCTGTGTTTAGACTTTGATTGACTTGAGGCTTCAAGCGAACGTTTGTTTATTTGTTTATTTCTTAATCAAATGAATTTTATTACATGATAATGAACGAGTCGAATTTAATTAAGTTGCTGTGTAAATTCTATTGCGATGTCATGACAAGCAGTTCAAGATCAGCATTTCAAGATCAGCGTAGTCTTATATCATGAGAGAGAGTCTCTCATGTAAAAGTAAGCAGTTGCACTCTGAGGAGACTGATGACCTTGCATGTGTTGGTGTGCGTGTGTGTGTAGGTGTGTGTGTAGGTGTGTGTGGTGTGTGTTTATGTATGTGTTGGTGTGTGTGTGTGTGTATGCGTGTGTGCATGTGTTTGAACTCTGATTAATCTTGTCTAGCTTTATTTATACATAGATACGTGGTTTATAGCCTTTATGAATTTATTGTATGTATACTTAATCAATCTTGACCCTCTTGCTGTAAGGTCTCTTCAGTGCCGCACTTAATGATGTGATGTGATTGCAGAACTGATCTCTGACATTAACTTCATTGTAGCACTCTAGCAATGAGCTGCACTGGCTTCCAGTCACATAAAAGTAAGTAAGTAAGTAAGTAGACTCTTGTCAGTAACTTAATATAACCGTTGTGGCTTCATCCGCAGCGCATATGCAGCGCTGTGAGCGGAACTTGTCTTTGCCATGGTAGACTCTCTGTCTCTGTCTCTTTCTCTGTCTCTGTCTTAATTTCACAAAGAACTGTCAGTTATTTCAGTCTTATTTGAAGAATTTCCTCATCCAAGAGACGAATTCTTTCATATAATTAGTGTTTTGTGTTGACATGCTTCATGGTGAAACTCTCGTCTGGTCATCTCTCCTAACAAGTTTCCCAGCTTTCAGTTGGTTTGTAAGTGTGACTGCTCTAACCAGATAATGGAATGGAGAAGAAGCAATTCATGTGATCCTTCCCTTCACCCCTTCACCTGACAATGGACAGATCTGCACACGTGACCAGTGCACTGCAGGACATGTTATTAACCTAACGACGCTTATTGTGTTGGTCCCAAATTTTGCTCTTTGATTGAAGCACAGGTGTGTGAACAGTTTTCCTCAGTATATCATCTTTATACATGGAGTACTCTCTCACTGGTATGGAACAAAGAACCACATGTGATCACACATGTGACCAGATCTCCTTTTCTCTGTAGTCACCACTACCTTGGAATCCTTATTTCTTTTCTATTATTTATGCCTCGATTTCCAATCTAAAAATTCAATCTACTTGTCAACAAAGAAAACCTGTTGGAATTGTTTCGATGACAAGAGAAAGTTTAGCGTTGTTGTGAATTGTGTCGTCTGCAGTTACCAAAAGCGTCTTTATCGTCAGCTGAATGGTCCTGTTGGCAACGGAAGGGTCGATAGGTAGGTCGTCATAGTCTGTCATCGCTTGAGATTCGCTCCAGTTAAGTGCTTCAATCCAAGCACTTTACATCAACTCCTCTGCCTTGAGGCTGTGCTTGTGAATAAGCTGGTGCCCTGTGCTTGGCTTTCAACTGGTGCTTTGGAAATTTAGAAGTTTTAATTATGGTTCAGTTTTTTCCTTTTGATGCACAGCTCTTCTGCTGAAATATTATTGGAAGTCGTCATTTTTATTGCTTCGAAAAAGTTAAACAGTCTGATGACTTTTTAGACCTTATGAGAATTTTGAAAGCAAAGGTTACTGTGTGTAGGGAGTTTGAATGGATTCTTTCTATAACAACAATGATTGAAACTGTTGTAATTGTTGAGAAATCCACAGATTGGGAAAATCTGCTTTGGCTTTCACTAAATCATTTAACAAATGTTAACACGCTGCACATTGCTTCTTCTGCCGGCTTTTAACCAAAGACTCAATCCTAACCAAAACCTAATTGAAGAAAATCCAGTAAAATCATCGCATTAACAATCATGATGCTATTGAAATATGTGTTTTTAAATATAGGAATACCTACCCAATACCCATCACCACCAGGAGGTGGGTAAACATTCGTCTCTATTTTGACATGCTGAAACACATTCTGTGAGGAGCATAGTTGTGAAGGTTAAACATGCGAGCAGGTTGGAAGAAAAAGGATTTGCACAAATCTGACGTTTGTATGTTGACGACAGATGCAATAGGGATGTTGTTGTGGTGTTGCTGACTGATTAGAGAGCACTCACCTTCTTTCTTACCCAAAGAGTACAGGTTGAAGGCCTTCAAGTCCCAGGCTCTGACTTCTTAAAAACGTTGAGACTCGAGTCCTTTATTAACATCAGCTGATGCTTGAACATCAAACAGCACTGTTAGTGCTTGATGATGATGATGATGATGATTTGATGATGATGGTGGTGATGATGATGATGAGGACGATGATGAGGACGACGATGATGATGATAATGGTCTTGATGTTGGTGATGACGATAATGGCTTCAGTGACTTTGGTGATAATGATGATGATGATGATGATGGCGTTGCCTCAGAATGCCTCTAATGTCATCACCATCCTCCGTAGCTAACAGATTTACTTCTACACTGATTGATTGTCTGTGATACTTTCCATGTGTCAGATACTTGCCAAGTACTCACTACCCGGGTGGATCGCAGAAGAAGGGCGTCTCACGGACGACGTCTGAAAGTTCCGAGGCGGATACGTCGCCTCCACCGACGTCTTCTGCACTGGCTTCCAGTTCCCACGCGCTGCACCACAAAGACGTCGTTGTGGTTGGACCTGTGACGTACTCACAATTACACAACGGTCGATCATCGGACGTCAATGATCCGGATGTTTATGATCACGAGCGAATGATCAAAGACGGATCGCCAATCCCAGAAATACGACTCCAGACTTTCTTCTCCAGGATGGATGCAAGGTTTGTAGCGGGACACTCAATGTGTGTTTTTGTGTGTGTGTTTGTGTGCGTGTGTGCGTGTGCTGACTGCAGATGTTAAGCGATCATTGGAAATCCGATTATTTGTTTTGAAAATGATAATCGGTTTTTACTTATTATTTTCCAGAATTATAAAACTGATTCTTGCATTTGTATTGACTATAAACTTAAAGGTGCCATGAAAACAAACTCATTGCAATAAATAAAATTGTAGCTATGGCGCTATGTCACCAACTGCGCCCGTTACATATAAGAGGTCGCTGACCCAAATCATGATAGATATCAATGTACAGTACTGTAATGATAGATATCAACGTACAGTACTGTAGTGATAGATATCAATGTGCAGTACTGTAATAATAGATATCAATGTTTGGCACTGTAATGAGTCACTTTGAATGCAATGTCATCATCACTTCAAAATTTAACATCTCATAACATCGAAAATGAAGACCAATATAAATTTGCTGTCTGCAAACAAGACGAGTTAAATTACAGACCATCTTAAACGGTTTTTGCGTTGAAAACTTCATCGAACACACTGAATCCCAACAACCACTTGCTTTGTTTGTTTATCTCGCCTGGGAATTGCAGAATTTCTATGAGGCCAATTAAAAAATAATTATCTTTTTAAATCGGAATTCTGCAGCCGATAAGTAGATTGTCAAAAAACTGGTATTAACAACTTTAATGCCAAGAGAGCACAGCATTATCTCCACAACCAGAAGAGCACAGTATTGCATTGCAACAGTAATTGCTTAGTTGTTTATGCAGTCCAAATGATTTTAATGATTTTAATAAATAGCCTTAAAGTTATTCAATATCACTTGGTACCTCTTTCTCATTCATTTCGTAATTAGGATTAATTCAGCGTTTATTGTGACTTGTTTTCGTTTAATTTCTTTTTTAGTTTTATCGACATTCGTTTGACAAGTGACCTTGAAATTCCAACCGTTCCTTTTCTCGACGCCTGCCGCTCAATCCTCCCGATATTTGGTTAGCATTTCATTTCATTCACTCTTTTTCTTATATAATGATTTGAAAAATAACATTATAATATATGGTAATAACAGCGATGATGATGATAATGGTAAAAGTGAATAATGATAATAATTATTGTTATGATTGTGGCATTAATAATAATCATAATAATAAGTCTATAATAAATCGTGACAATAATGATTAATAAGAATGAAAATTGACAATTAAAGCACTAGTAGTGACAATGATTGATGGTGGTGGTGATGATGATGACCGTGTATAATAATAAAAGTAATAATAAAATTCTGTTCACTCAGATATAAATACAAAGTGTTCTGAAGTTGTTTGGTTCTTAGTTGTCTGTAGGAATGTTGCATGGAAATTGATTTTATTTCAACGCATATGTTATATGTTAAGATAATAAATGATGTTGTATGCTGTTGATGATGAATGTTTCAGATAAGCTGCACCAAACAGCCTTTGCTCCTGCAAGGTTGGACATTGCGAGCAACATTAAGGTTGGTTGAAGCAGACTACGTGACATCATGCGCTCACTCGAAATTACTCACTCGAAATTACTCACTTGCTGCTCATTCAGAGCTAGAAATTGTTACATATTAAAGCTCTTGTCTGGTTTTGAGTTTTCATTGAAATTTGGCTGAATTGGCTATCCACAGTTCCAATGCTCATACTGTATCATGTAGTATTGTGATAGCTTGTGACCATCCATACATACTGCGTGCCTGTCAAATTAAGTGAAGATTATTATTATTAGTAGTAGTAGTAGTAGTAGGATTATCTGTATTATTTTCTGTATTATTATCTATATTATTATCTGTATTTTTATCTGTATTATTAGCTATATTATTATTTGTATTTGTGACAAAGAAGTTTTAGGTTTAGTTACCAGCTCTATAATTCAAGTAAATTGCCAAAACTCATTTTTTTGTTCTTTGGCTTTGGTCACGGCAGTTATTTACAGCCATTGTAAGCATGCTCATGAATTTGTATAAATAAATAAATAAATGCTTGCGAATTTGCTTTTTATTCAAGATCCCTCCATCAGTTAGTTTTTTTTTATCATTTTAGCATTCTTAGTTATTCGCTTGGTGCAGCATTGTTATTTTTCATCAATCCAACTTCTACTTTGGAATGAATCGTTTTCATCAATCCAGCCTCAATTTAGACAAGAATTCATTTAATCAAGCCAGTGTTATTTGAGCTTAAACCTTTTCAATCCAACCTCTATTTAAATGACAATTGTTTTCATCAACCTTGCTACAATTTCCATAGGAATCTTTTCACCGATCCCACTTCTATTTAAACAGAAATTATTTTCATCTACCTGACTTCTATTTAGCAGGAATTCTCTTCACCAATTCAAATTGTATGCGACCAACACTGATGCCCATGCAATGGCAAATAACTTAGAATGCTAAAGCGATAGATTACCATCAATAGATTTCAGTTATCTTTTGTTAATTTCTAATTAAGCTCTTCCATTTAATTGTCTTGTTTACAGTTTCTTGGGTTTTTTTCATCTAAACAGAGAATTCACCAGAAGTATTTAATTTCACCGGAGATCTACATTTCGCTGCAGAAAATGATCATCTCTGAAATGCAATCACGACAAAGTCACTTAGCCACATCGGCCACTTCTGCCATTCTCTGGCTCAACAGGTAACACTGTAGCCGCAAATGGCTTTAATGGCTCCACAGGTTACATTTAGCCACAAATGGCTTCAATGGCTCAACAGGTAAACTTTAGCCACAAATGGCTTCAATGGCTCAGCAGGTAACATTTAGCCACAAATTGCTTTAATGGCTTAATAGGTAAACTGTAGCCACAAATGGCTTTAATGGCTCAAAAGGTAACATTTAGCCACAAATTGCTTTAATGGCTTAATAGGTAAACTGTAGCCACAAATGGCTTTAATGGCTCAACAGGTAACATTTAGCCACAAATAACTTCAATTGTTCAACAGGTAAACTAGCCACAAATGACTTCAATGGCTCAACAGGTAACATTTAGCCACAAATTGCTTCAATGGCTCAATAGGTAAACTGTAGCCACAAATGGTTCTGATTTTGCAGGTAATATTTAGCCATATGATTCTTATTAGAGTGCAGTTGAAACAGAAAATTACAATCCTTGCGAGCGGTTCAGCCATAATAGAATTGATAATCCAATAGGTAATCAGATAGTTAATCGAATGGTTTATCAAATAGGTTATTGAATAGGTATGGTCTGAATAGGTAATCCTGAAAAGTCTGGGAATGCTTTTGCAGTGAATAGGCTGAGGTGAGATTGGAAAGGAGGAAGAGTGTGTGTCTGTGTGTGGGTGTGTGTGTGTTCATGTGTTCATGTGTGTGTTCATGTGTGTGTTCATGTGTGTGTTCATGTGTGAGTTCATGTGTGGTCATGTGTGGTCATGTGTGTGTGCGTGTGTCCATTCTGTTGTTGTTGTTTCAGGTCACTTGAGTTCATCCATGAAATCATTCAGGGATTTCTGTCGTCTGTCGACGATGAATTGGTGACAATCGTCAACGCAGCTTACACGAAAACGCTCATCGATTATCACGGATGGGTTCTGCGAGGGGCGTTTGCGGTCAGCATGGGACAGCAGCCTCAGATCAAAATCTCTCTCTCTCTGTCTGTCTCTCTCTGCCTCTTTTTGTCAGTTTTTGTCTGTCTGTCTTTTGCCTCTCTGTCTGTATCTCTCTCTCTGTCCCTTTCTATCTCACTCTCTGGCTCTACATGTCTGTCTTTCTCTAAATTTTGCTCTCTTCATCTGTGTGTGTATGTCTGCCTCTTTCTGTCTCTCTGTCTCTCTGTGTTTGCTCAGAGCCTTCTGATGGTGCTTTGTCATCAGCATCTAATAAGTGTAGATATACTGATAATAGTAGTAGTAGTAGTAGTAGTAGTAGTAGTAGTAGTAGTAGTAGTAGTGGTAGAAGAAGTGGTTGTGGTTGTGGTAGCGGTGGTTATAATAATGATGATAATAATAATAATAATCTTACAAATATAAATTCTGTGTCAACACCGAGTATTTATTTATTGAAAGCGTTTTTCTGTTCAACGAATCGCAGTGTTCTTCATTGAAATGCGCTCTCAGTTTTTCCATCTTGTATAATAGTTGATACTTTATCCAAATCCTATGTATTACTAGAAATCTTCTTCTGAATCCTTGAATTCTTTTGGCGTTGTAAATAAAACTTCTCTCACTTACTTACTTACTTAGATGGCGGTGAGGGCGGTCCCATCTCGGTCGGAGTTCATTCGCTGTTTTTCATTGGACGACAGTCACGTCAATCATCCGTCATTCCTGACGTCACTCGTGCATGACATGGAAGACCACGACATGGCTTTGACAACCGTCACGCGACTCCTGCATGACTTTCTTAGACAGAACAACCTCGACTCATCAGAACAAGTATAGAGGTCAGGTCACGCACGGGTTCATGACCTCTGCTTTATCTGACGAATTCTATCGGCGGCGGTTCTATCGTGGGAACAAGAGATTAATTGGCCAACTAATAATTTATAAGGTAATGCATATATATATACATGTATATAGTTATGTGTGATAGAATTTTATTATACATATATGTGCATGTATATAATAAGTGTACATGTATATATGTATATGTATATGTTATATATATATATATGCTTTTGGAGTTATATATTTTTTGTGTATGTGCATAAAAGTAAACAAATTATTCACGCCAACACGTGCATGCAATCTATACGGTATAGAATAATTATATGAGCAATTGAGCATGCATATGAATATATGAAGGATTATTTGTGTACATAATTCTAGAAATATATAAGTTATGTTTTATATTTATGTATGTATATAATATGCATGTATTATATATCAAATTGCATAAAATGTTCTTAGTTAAAGATTGGTTAAAGAATTCTAGGACCAGATTTTCATTCTTTGTGTCATTTGCCTCAATCAAAGCACCAAAGGCTTGTGCAACAGTTGCATCTCTTGCACTCGTTGATGCAACAACCGTTGCTGTGTTGTCTTCTTGTTTATCAGTTGCATTGTTGTTGTTGTTGTACCTGTGATTGATTTTGTTTTCAATCGACATTGCGTTAATCAAATTTGCGCTTTTTTGTCATCCGCTGTGATTGCGCGTTTTTGGCAGAACTCATCTGTTGCTGCTGTTGTTGTTTCTCATTCCAAATATTTGACGTTGAAATCTTATCCACGATTTTTTCGAGACATGTGTATTTCTGATTTTCTTCAGCATGATTGTTTTTGTCGTAAGCTGTTTGTCTGGTTTTGTCATCTAACAGAGAATATTAACATTTTGCCAATGAATGTCTTTCGTAAAATGTACAAACGACGACGACAGCATTTCTCGTTTGTTTGTGGTATGCACTTAGTGGTCGAGTGGTCACAATGCTGGGCTGTCAGGTCAGTCATCAGGGGTTCAATCCCAACCTGCGCCGACAATTATTGGAAGATTTCTCTCCACTTGCGCCCCCCCCCCCCATCCCCTCACCCCACCCTACCCCCACCCAATCCCAATGATGTGTGCATTGTTGGTGGGGAGATGAGACGGTGAGGGAGAGGACTGGCCGACCGTCTCCTCAATTTGCCGGCAAGGCTGGGAGAGAATGAAGCCACTTACACTTCATAGCCATGTGGCGTTCTCCTGCACTTCATAGCCATGTGGCTGTCTCCTGGGTTTGGTTGAAAGAGTACTCTTGTAATCGTTTTTCTGTTATGGTGTAATGTTGGTGAAGGCGACTAATGCAACCATTTCCTCGCTTCGAATGAATTACGGTGCCCGGACAATTCAGAGCAGACAAGAATTATTATTCTCATCAATCCAACTTCTGTTGAAGCAATGCTGCAATAGTGATTTTCATCGATCCAACTTCCATTGAAGCGAGAATTATCTTTGAACATTAATCCCGCTTCCATTTATGCAAAAGATTTCATTGATCCACTCCGAATTGTCCTTCTGACCCATTGCAGACGAATCCTAATAATTTTATCAGGCAACAGTCAGTTGCATTAGGGTAATTGATGTCAAAGCATCTGTTTGAATGGCCCTCATTGCCTCCTCATCATCTTCCTCTTCATCTAGGATTATTATGAAAAGCAAGTCTTTGTATATTCAGTTACTTTCGAAACTTCAGGTCTCTGCAACATCTACCATCCTAGGCCTATTATAGGTTGATGCTTCTTTAGCATAAAACGGACGATTTCATGAATATCGTTATTATGTAGGCACTGTTAGGCAGGTGTGTGCGCGCGCGTCTGTAGAATGTAGTGGGTCAGTCAATAGAGATGATGATGATGATTGTATTAATCGGTTGGTGTTGAAATGTAGTTGAAATATCGATCTATTTGTTGGATTTGTTGTGTAAATATATTAAAAGGTCAAAGGTTGACGTTGCTGTTTGTTTTCTCTTGCCTATAATATTATATGCGGTTGTAGAATCATGGCCCATGCAGTCTTCTTCTGCTTCGCTGAGACGGTCAAGTTGTAGGAGTAGGGACCTCGAGAAAGTCATTCACTCGCGCCATTCATTCACTCAACTCAGTCGATGACTTGATGGTGTCGTAGCGATTAATAAATGCATATTTATAATAATAATAATAATAATAATAATAATAATAGCCTAATAATCAGGGCTTAAAGTGTAGAGAAAGAAGTGCCTAGACACCCATCACTACTACATGTTCTGCGGTCCAAATAAGGGGCAGGACGGCGTCGAGATTTGAAAACAAGTAGGCTACCTAGACGCCGTCCATGACCGTCCAGCCACACTTTAAGCCCTGCCAATACTAAAAGCTAACGAACAATGGCAGGATATGTAACTGACCGACCGATCGGCAAATAATTGGAATCTTTGCCTTCACACGATTGTTTACACTCGATTGAAAACCAAAAATATTTTTCCCTCCCAGAATCTCCAGACGTTTATTTTAGTTACTTGTATTATTAAAATCAGTTTTAAAAATCTTAGCAGCATTTCATCTTTCGTTTTGCTATAACGACGAAAGAATCGTTTAAATAATAATAATATAAATCAGTTCATTCTTCTGCATCGGATGTAAACAACGTTTCATTTTCTTCTGACGTTTCTCTCCTTCATCTGAACAAAAGATGAATCAGTGTTCACGCGAAAGTCATAGCAACGATCTTAGGATCTTGGATGAGATGTGTCCGAGGGAAAGGAAGAAGATTAAGCGTATGGGGATTGATGATTAAACCGACGAGTGAATTCATGATTAAGCCGATGAGTGAATTAATGATTAAGCCGATGAGTGAATTCATGATTAAGCCGATGAGTGAATTAATGATTAAGCCGATGAGTGAATTAATGATTAAGCCGATGAGTGAATTGATGATTAAGTCAATAAGTGAATTGATTCAACATGTGATCATTGTTCAGCGTTGATTCAACATGTGATCATTGTTCAGCGTTGATGATCTGCTTGGTTCCTGCGATGAAGTTGACGAGATCGAGCCGACTGATGAGACCGGCCACCGCTGCACAGGCACCTACAGACACGTAGATCCAGCAGAACATACAACGTCACGACGATCTCATTGTGCTACATAAATACAAAGCACGACGATCAAATGACCCATGTAGACACGTAGACACACACACACACACACACACACACACACAGTATTATAAAAATATACATATATCCTATACACAGAAATTCAACAGGCTTAGAATTAACATGGTTGTTAATTAGATTTAGACCTACAAGTCTGGAGAATTACAACTGACTCTAAGTATTGTGCTTGACCAGAGAAGTTCACCCTTGTAAAAATGCTCCACCCCTTCCACGTTCAGTCCCAATATGATGACCTATATTTCTACATGTAACCTGAGTTAGTTCTGCTTAAAATCTAGTACGATTGTTGGTAGGACATGAAACCAATTTGAAATGTTCTTCGATGGACAATAAACCATGTACAGACTTGGTCACATCTTGGTCGTAAACTTGAAGTTTCTTACTTCTAAAGCGCTATTCGAAACTCAGGGCCCCACCTTATTCACGAGCGATGCGTCGCGTCAGGGCTTTTTTAACGTGCAGTTGTACACAAAATGTGCAGTTCTAAATGAATTTGTGCAGCTTTAGAAGCACTTCTTTAGTTAAAACTAGCCAAAAATGGTCATTGTCCACCGATTGGAAGTAATTTACCATGGAGGATGGGAAGGAAAAGAAGGAGTTGCGCAGTCCAAAAAATTCCTTAAAAACAGTCTCGGAAGGGTTTCGAATAATTAAATGGATGGATGCCAACAGAGGTCAACGCAATGGCCGAGCATTGTCCACCCCGTCTCTGAGCGGGTGTAGGCACGGGGTGGGGTGTAGGCATGGGGTTGGGTGTAGGCATGGGTGGGGTGTAGGCATGGGGTTGGGTGTAGGCATAGGTGGGGTGTAGGCATGGGGTTGGGTGTAGGCACGGGGTGGGGTGTAGGCATGGGGTTGGGTGTAGGCACGGGGTGGGGTGTAGGCATGGGGTTGGGTGTAGGCATAGGTGGGGTGTAGGCATGGGGTTGGGTGTAGGCACGGGGTGGGGTGTAGGCACGGGGTTGGGTGTAGGCACGGGGTGGGGTGTAGGCATGGGGTTGGGTGTAGGCATGGGTGGGGTGTAGGCATGGGGTTGGGTGTAGGCATAGGTGGGGTGTAGGCATGGGGTTGGGTGTAGGCATGGGTTGGGTGTAGGCATGGGTGGGGTGTAGGCATGGGGTTGGGTGTAGGCATGGGTGGGGTGTAGGCATGGGGTTGGGTGTAGGCATGGGGTTGGGTGTAGGCATGGGTGGGGTGTAGGCATGGGGTTGGGTGTAGGCATAGGTGGGGTGTAGGCATGGGGTTGGGTGTAGGCATGGGTTGGGTGTAGGCATGGGTGGGGTGTAGGCATGGGGTTGGGTGTAGGCATGGGTGGGGTGTAGGCATGGGGTTGGGTGTAGGCATGGGTTGGGTGTAGGCATGGGTGGGGTGTAGGCATGGGGTTGGGTGTAGGCATGGGTGGGGTGTAGGCATGGGGTTGGGTGTAGGCATGGGTGGGGTGTAGGCATGGGGTTGGGTGTAGGCATAGGTGGGGTGTAGGCATGGGGTTGGGTGTAGGCATGGGTTGGGTGTAGGCATGGGTGGGGTGTAGGCATGGGGTTGGGTGTAGGCATGGGTGGGGTGTAGGCATGGGGTTGGGTGTAGGCATGGGTTGGGTGTAGGCATGGGTGGGGTGTAGGCATGGGGTTGGGTGTAGGCATGGGTGGGGTGTAGGCATGGGGTTGGGTGTAGGCATGGGTGGGGTGTAGGCATGGGGTTGGGTGTAGGCATGGGTTGGGTGTAGGCATGGGTGGGGTGTAGGCATGGGGTTGGGTGTAGGCATGGGTGGGGTGTAGGCATGGGGTGGGGTGTGTGCATGGATCATTGTGGTGTGGGTCAGAATAAAAAATCCTACAGAATACGGGCGTGTATAGCCTAGTAGTGCTTTCAGTTGAACGACAATCTGTAATAACAAAGAACATTATTTTCGCCCTCCTCCTTTATGCAGGCTTGGGATTGGCACGCCTAATTGTGTGAGATGATTTTGAACGAATGTAGCAGACCCTTCTTGGTTTGGTCATCTGAGATAGCAACGACGTATGGTTCGATGTTGAGCCAGGCAGACAACTGACCAAGCGAATCGTCCACCGACACCTGTCCAATCAATCAATCAAGCAGAACGACGTTAGACAGGTGAGAAGATTGATGTAACGCATGCGTGTAAAGGTGAACGACGGTTGAATTTAGACGACCTTGACACACTCGAAGGTCATGAATAAATCGACGATCATGAACTTATCTAATGAGGTTTGACATTGACAGCACGTCTGATCAGTCGTATGTTTTGAGAAGCGCTATTATGCAAAGACCATTAATTAATAATTATTAATTCAATTGGTCTTTTGAGCCAAGGTGTGAATTGTAACAAGAGCACTTACATTAATAACCTACTCGGTGATTACGCGAAAAGTTTGTAGGCCTACGCCTTTCTCAACTCAATGAGATCACCATAATCCAATATATATATATATATATATATATATATATATATATATATGACGGTAGGCCAATAATCGAATCGTTTCTAACGAATTTACATAGCCCCTCTCGCAACATCGACTATTGAGAGGCGCATTGAGAATAGAAACCCAGGAGATGACGTCTCGAGATAGAGTGAGACTATGCGGGGGAGAGCCATACAGACATGAGCTTAACCCGTAGAGGAAGAAGAGGGAAGGCCATTCCATGTCGAGGGACTTGTCACTGAAAAATTATACCTGCTTTGAGTCAAAGCACACGGAACATAACATATCAGACATAAAATTAATAATAATAAATAAAGTAGAATGACCTTTTTGAACTGTTGTGCGGTGGCGACCAGTTGTTGAACGGTGGTTGTGGAGTCATATCTTCCGTTCGCTAATCCAGACAGAAGGTCAGCAGAACTGATGACCCCAAGCAGAGACCTAAGACAAAACATCCCATACCATTCCATTGTAATCTATCCAGGTAATTTCTGTAGCGCCCCAAGTTACTGGAACTTTCAGCTCATTGCGTCATAGGCGATCAAGATGTCAAGACAAAATTGACAGATAGGGGCAGATAGGATGAAGGTCAGTTCAAGGTCAAATTCCAAAGATTCATGAATGAACTCATATTACTGGCAGTGAATGACCTCTGAATGACCTCTACTCAATTTACAAAGGAATGGAATCTACTTCCACTCTCTCTTCATTGCTCAAACTCACTCCCTACGTTCAAAACGGTTCAAAACTCACCATTTCACCTGGACTTTTAAGTGCTTGGCTATCTAACTGCATCTTCCTCTGGCGGCTGACTATCGGCACCTCAGATTCACATTTCGGTGTGACCTTGCGCGCGTTACAAATTTATTGATTTAATAATAATAATAATAATAATAATGATGATATCCTAGAGTCTGGAGTTCTTATCTGAAGCTGTTTAATTGAAGTGGATTAGATAAGATTTGATTATTGGATCTGAATCTCATTAGATTAACTTTGGCAAAATAAGTTAAATCTTCTTCCACTAACTTCGAATCGTCATCATCAACGATCGGAATTTGATCGACTTTCTCTGAGGTCATGACCTTCAGCACACTTGCAACACTATCGGATCTTCCAACAGTCAGCAGAGATTTCATGGAACTGGATTTCAGACGCAGAACATCTCTGACACGTTTGTAGCACCACCTGCATCATTCAACAAACAGGTACAGAAGCTAGACAATGCTCTTTGGCTGAACCAATAATTTAATCCTTTACACTCACGCGTGCACACATGCGCAAACATTTAAATCGGATCTAAAGAAAAGTGAGCGGACAACAAATCGTTCAACAAATCATTCGATAAATCAATCAATTAACCAAGTCCATAGAATTAGGCATACAAGTTACAACATTGCTTATTGCTTTGATCCTCAAAGGTGAAATCCAAACTGTGCACTAGAGTTCATGTGCACTTCATGTGCACTGCAAGGCACATTGGTCCAATGCGGACAGAGCCTGTCATTTATTATCGCCACATGTTAAAGTGGTAAAACTTGCATGGTAAAGTGGTAAAACTTGCATGGTAAAGTGGTACAATTTACATGGTAAAGTGGTATAATTTACATGGTAAAGTGGCAAAACTTACGATGGTCGAGTGGTAGACTTGGTTTCACCTTCATCCATGAGACATCTGGCACGCAACCAATCCTCATTCACAAATTTAGTCCTACAAAAACAATTAACTCAATCGATTAAAACCGAAAACAAAACTTATGGTCAGTTACCAACATATGCGCATTAAAAGACCCGGTAGGGTGGGCACTGGGCAGGCTATATAAACAGTTAAGCACTTGTCCAGTTATCTACATCGGTGAAAGTCAGTGTTTCATCTAGTTCCTCTGTTTGGAGGAGGCCGGGTTTGGCTTACTTCAGAGATTCTAAATCTCGGGCTATCGTGTACGAGGACCTTATTTAATGTCGTGGCGTCCATTTAAACGTGCGAGCGGTGGTCAAGGATCTCACCCGATCAAATTCATTGAAAAATGAACTGCAAGGTCAAGTCAGGCAATACACGGCCACTTTCTACAATCGTGTAGACCTACATTTACTTTTACCTACATACACCCACGCATACGTGCTTGCACACATAGACACATACAAACATACATGCATACGTAGGCTACATGCAGACATGTGAAATGCTCGTTTGAATGATCTTTTCTTGAGAAGCTTTGTCTCGTCAAAGACAACAGAAGTCGGTCAACTCACATGTAGTTTCGAATGGAGTCTGGTAGAAGAACAACGACTCTCTGTCCTTCCTTCATTCCGAAATCCTTGGCAGCTTGTATTGCGCAATACATGACAGCACCACTGCTGCCTCCTGTTGCAAGAGTTTCAAACAATGCACAGATTAACATGCATGACATCTTTGCATGAGGGGCAAAACACAATGGTCATGGTCACGCATTGTGTCTACTCCATACTATCTATACTTCTATGGGGTTTGCTCAGATGCGTTTTATCAACGCAGACTTAAAACCGACCTTTTCAACCGAAGTTTGGTCTGGAACGATCAATTTTGAAGAGCTGCTTTATAAATCTCCGTAATGAACGAACGAACGAACGAACGAACGGATTGTTCTTCCGAAATCAATTCCTCTCGACAGAACCAACGAAATGTCGTTCTTTAAGAGGTTCTGGGAAATCGGAAGCAAATCATGAAGATAAATGATCTCAATGAAGATGAGATGAAGATGAGAGCCATGCTGCAGTCTAAGCAATATCCACCCCACCCGTCTTCATTTATATCTCTACATCGTCAGTTAGAGGATCGACAAAATATTCGACGCTTTACCACTCTAAGGATTATGGATAAAGGTTCTGAAACATGGCACAGATGATAAACTGACTGAAGGGTGGTTTTTATTAGTCTCGTGGATGATGTCTGGAGTTGATGAAGACCTGAGTGGTGCTTACCGCAAAGCAGTCCTTCCTCTCGGATAAGACGCTTGGCCATCTGGAAGGTAGGTTTGTCTGAACATTTGTACCATCTGTCAACCACCTGTCAACATCATGAAACAGAACTCACGGGAATCAGAGATGAAAGGGAAAAGAAACCGTGAGAGATGAGATCTATGGAGACGAGATGTTAAGTATCAATGGTCGAGTAAGTATAGTAAGTATGGAAATGTTCGAGAGCAAATTAAAGTACTATGCTAATGTTGCGACTGTTTCATATGACGTCTTGGCAAAATAAAAGTCAAACTTTACGGCAACATCTTATCGGAGGCTACACAAAAAAACGAACAGAAAGAGATCAGAGATCAGATAATATTTGAAGAAGAGGAACAGGAGGAAGAGGTGGAAGAGGAAAAGAGGAAGGAAGGGAAAGGAAGCAGAGAACGACGAAAAAGGAAAGGGAAAAGAAGGAAGAGGAACAAATAGAAAGTTTACGGTACGAGATGTTAAACGAGATCTTTTAAACATCATTATTGTTTAAGAATACGAAGATGAAGAAAAAGAAGAAGATGGAGGAAGTTAAAGAGTAGGAGAAGCAAGAGGAAGAAGAAGGATACGACAGGAAGAAGATAACAATGAGAATACGTTGCGATGTGAAACTGACTGATCTGTCAAGGACGGTTGGAATGAAGTCGAATCCAAGTCCTTCGACTTCGTAGAACGACTTATCCGTTCGGTTCAGTTCGTCAGGTTCCGCCAGAATCGATCCGAATGGATCGACTCCAATCACCTGGAGAGAAAACGGACGAATTAAGAGAAACAATCCGAATATTATTCAGAGTCGATTCAATAAAACATCACACGAACAAAGCAACGATTGAAGCTGCCACATTACAACATTTATAATATGTCACAGGTAATTGCATTTTACAATTATTTTTTAAAACCTAGAATCGTGTCGAGACAGACAGACAGACAGAGAGAGAGACTTGCCTTGCAAGTGGGGCATTTCTCTTTCATCTTGCGGGCTATTCCAGTGATTGTTCCTCCAGTCCCAGCACCACATACAACCATATCCAAACGACCTAGGTTTAATATAACACATCAAACCGACCTAGGTTTATTATAACACATTCAAACGACCTAGGTTTAATATAACACGTCCAAATGACCTAGGTTTAATATAACACATCAAACCGACCTAGGTTTAATATAACACATCCAACCGACCTAGGTTTAATATAACACATCCAACCGACCTAGGTTTAATATAACACATCAAACCGACCTAGGTTTAATATAACACATCCAACCGACCTAGGTTTAATATAACACATCAAACCGACCTAGGTTTAATATAACACATCAAACCGACCTAGGTTTAATATAACACATCCAACCGACCTAGGTTTAATACAACACATCAAACCAACCTAGGTTTAATATAACACATCCAACCGACCTAGGTTTAATACAACACATCAAACCGACCTAGGTTTAATATAACCCATTCAAACCAACCTATAGGTTTTTAATTTTTTTTAAATCAATCCAAAATGTTTATTGTAGCCAGCCGTTGGTACAAGAACAAGTTCTGACAACATAATTTCTGTGGCTACAAAACGAAGGACACAGAAAAGGATCGAAGATATTCCGCTACTTAGGAACACCATAATATCAGATTATATCAAACATTGTGCAGTCAGACAACAGAATAAAACTTATCTGTTGGTATTAGCAATCCTACCAAACTACGGTTAAACCAACCTAGGTTTAATAAACACATCCAACCGACCTAGGTTTAATATAACACATCAAACTGACCTAGGTTTAATATAACACATCCAACCGACCTAGGTTTAATATAACACATCCAACCGACCTAGGTTTAATATAGCACATCCAAACGACCTAGGTTTAATATAACACATCCAAACGACCTAGGTTTAATATAACACATCCAAACGACCTAGGTTTAATATAACCCATTCAAACCAACCTATAGGTTTTTAATTTTTTTTAAATCAATCCAAAATGTTTATTGTAGCCAACCGTTGGTACAAGAACACGTTCTGACAACATAATTTCTGTGGCTACAAAACGAAGGACACAGAAAAGGGTCGAAGATATTCCGCTACTTAGGAACACCATAATATCAGATTATATCAAACATTGTGCAGTCAGACAACAGAATAAAGCTTATCTATTGATATTAACACATCCAACCAACCTAGGCTTAACAAACGCATCCAACCAACCTAGGTTTAATATACTGACCGTCACATTGCTCAAGAATTTCCTCGGCTGTTGAGTCGTAATGAGCGATCGAGTTGCTCGGATTGCGATGCTGTAACAATTGATTATTATTGCTATTGTTATTGTTATCATCATTATCATCCTCATCATCGCCATCATCGTCATCGTCATCATCGTCATCATCGTCATCATCGTCATCATCGTCATCATCATCGTCATCGTCATCATCATCATCATCATCATCATCATCATCATCATCATCATCATCATCATCATGGTCATCATCGTCATCATCATCATCATCGTCGTCGTCGTCGTCGCCGCCACCGCCACCACCACCACCACCACCCCCCTCCACCACCACCACCACCACCACCACCACCACCACCACCACCACCACAACCACCACCACCACCACCACCAATTACCTGGTCAAGAATGACAGAGTTCTCTATTTCTTGGTTCATTCTGTCGGCCACACGCAGATGAGATTCAGGAGAATCAAAGCCAGCGCTTGTTGGAGTTCGAACGATCTCAGCTCCAAGGGCTTTCAACACATTCACCTGTTGAACGGGTAGAACTCAATCGATAAAGGACACAATCAATCATATCATTGATCCCTCCCACCCCATCTATAAAACCAACACTTCAAACCATTGCTTCAAGGTGCCGGAGTCTGTGATTACTGCTTTGCTGCGTAAAGAATATACACTTATACAGCCTTATTGTAGGTCTCTGTGTCTCTCGCAACGGGAGTCTCTCCGATTGGTGTAGGCTACAAAAAGTGGCGTTATATAAATTTACGAATACAATGCAATACGTACTACATACATGCGTACACTTGTATGGATTCCCTTCTGTTGTCCTTGATTTTACTCCTGGATGGACGTAGTAAGTATTCTAATATTTGCCCCTACACAGTGTGAGAATTGTGGAAAATAACTGGGGGGCTGGCCCATGATAAACTTGGAATTGGGGTGTGAAAAACAGATTTTACTATGGGGCACTAAGAAAGACTGGGGGGGGGTTGAAACCCCCCAACCCCCCAGCAATTCTCACCCTGCCCCCTGTATACATACAAATAGATGTTCTTGAAATTTTGATCCGCGAATTCAGTTTGACCATATTGTTCAACAGCAAAGATCGTTAGAGTCGCCCTCCTACTTCGCCCAGGTTTTGACTGGCACTGTCCGATTACGAAGGCGATTAATTGACTCTAATTAATTAATTAATTAAATAATAATTAATTAATTAATGAAAATTCGTTGTTGTCACCTTTTCGTTGCTCATCTTCTGTGGCATGACGATGATGCATCTGTAACCTTTGACAGCCGCTGTCAACGCCAGACCAATGCCTGTGAAAGAAAGAGATGAGAGAGATTGTTATTAAACAGACAATAAATCCATTCACTAATTAAATAATTCACTAATTCACTCACTCATTCATTCGCTACCTCATTAATTCATTAATTCACTAATTCATTCACTCACTCACTCATTCAGTAATTCATTCCCCGAATCAATTGATAACAGATCACAGATCGATTCTTCGCCATAGAACAACTTAGCTCTCTCATCTCCTCCCATCAACTGCACTAAATAATTAATCGACCTGTCTCTGTCTGATGGGTGACAGGGTGAGGTCATCGTAAGTTCAACCGAAGTGCCACCTATCGCCTGACCTGTGTTTCCTGATGTTGGTTCAATGAGAACATCACCCGGTTGGAGTTTCCCAGAAGCCTCTGCGTCCTCCACCATCCGAAGTCCAATCCGATCCTTAACACTGCCACCAGCGTTGAAGAACTCACACTTGGCCACTGCAGCACACAACAGAAAAATTATTTATTATTATGAGAGACGAAACTAAGAGCAACACGGATAGGCTATTAATTGGCAACGAAGAAGAATAGAATATAATAAATAGAATTTAATAGAATAGAATTTAATAGAATAGAATGATAGCTGTTATTGGCAACGAAGAAGAATAGAATCTAATAGAATAGAATGTAATCACTTAGAATTTAGAAGTGCAACATGGTATACGTATGAAGTGCAACATGACTTCATTTTCTCAGCCTCAGCATTCATGATGAGGGCGATATGTGGCCAGTCCTCTCCCTCACCATCTCATCTTCCATCCGACATACAGTGTACGGTCAATGTATGCATTACAGCTGAATAATTAGCTCGATCCAGGGCTGTTTTTAAGGAATTTTTAGAACTGCACAACTCATTCTTTCCTTTCCAATCTTCCATGGTAAATTACTCCCAATCGGAGGAAAATGACCTTTTTTCCTAGTTCTAACTGTACAGAAGTGCTTCTACAACTGCACAAATCCTTTTAGAACTGCACATTTTGTGTACAACTGCACGTTAAAAAAGCCCTGGCTCGATCATTTTTATAAGTGACACTAAAGCTAAGAGTATATGACACGACTAACACGTGAGAAATTGCGAATGCTAGCCTAGCCTATACTAGCCTGTCTTATAGTTACTAAACGGATAGAAATAAGGTTGAGAATGCATTAAGTACTGGTTCCAAATGTATTAGATACTGGGTCCAAGTGCAGTAAGCAGGCCTACTTGTTACCAGCGCATTAGGTACTGGATCACAGTAGCCTACATTAGGCACTGGCTTCCAATGCAAGAGGTTCTGGCTCCCAATGCAAAAAGTATTAGCTCACAGTGCATAAGATACTGGCTCTCAGCGCACTATATGTACTGCACTAGGTAGACCAGGGGCGGATCCAGGGGGGCCAATCCGGCCATGGCCCCCCCCCCATTTCAATTTACCATGGGACGTGGCCCCCATCCATGGTGGCCCCAAAAAAATTTTCAGGGTGTCAGTCATGCACAGGAGAATTAATGTATAAATGTAATTAAAATCTATAATAAAAATAATGTATAAATGTAATTAAAATCTAATCTAAGTCTCTCACGCAATTGCATTGTCTTAATATAAAGCATCGAAATGAAACAATCTTTCAACAGTATCCAACTATGATTTATGGCATGCAATGTATGTTATTCGTGTATATATTCGTAGTAAATTGAAAAAACATTAACACCAATAAACACAATTATGACTAAGTACAACTAACTATTAAATACAAATCAAGTTAACACTAACAACAGTGTTTGGGATGCAATTTAATTTTTGCAGATGCCAAAAAAATTTCAGGGCGAAACATGTTAAGTTTTGAGTTTAGTCTATATGTGCAAGAAAATGCGGTGAATGAAAACACATGACATGGAATAAACATTGTTTACTCCTTGTTTTTAATTATATCTCACTCTATATATCATTCAGTAGTGGGAAGTATTTTATTTATTCTAGTCTTAAAAAGTCATCAGTTTTTTAGAAGGAAAATTGAACACCTTTTTGAAGATTTCGGACGGTTCACTAAAACTTCATAAGTTTTTAGGAAGCGAAATTGAACACCTTTTTTAATTTCGCTCGGAAGAATAAAAAGTCATCGCTCTTTTCGGACGAAAAATTAAACACCTTTTTTAAGATTTCGCACGGATGACTACAAAAAGTCATCAGTTTTTTGGGAAGGAAAATTGAACACCCTTTTTGAAGATTTTTGGCGGATTACTTAAAAAGAACATCTAGTTTTCGGGAAAGAATTTTAAAGTAAAGTCTATATTTATTGAGACCTTATGGCACTCTTATAAGCACTGAAAAGTACAGCTATTTTGTTCAGATAAGAGCTTAAAATGCTACCATTGCAATGTGAAAATTCAAAAAGTTTCTGCTGGGGAGGGGCATATCCCCTCCCCACACCCCTCCCCTACCACTCTCAGCGCTGCGCGCCTCATGATTGTCTTCAGACGGTCAATTATCTACCCCTCCGGAAACCTCAATCCTCCAGAGGTGGAGGCTAAATTAAACTCTGGTTTCGGCCAAAAACGACTGAAAAAGTTAAATTTTTCGACCCCAACCCAAAACTTTTTTGGCCCCCCCCTTCGAAACGTTCTGGATCCGCCACTGAGGTAGACCTACTGGCCCCGCAGAAGTTGCTTTCTCTGTCAGCATAATAACTATCTTGTGTTTGAGGAAAATCAATCGTCTTCATCCTCACGTATTTCGCATTTCAATCCT
This sequence comes from Lumbricus terrestris, assembly GCA_949752735.1. NCBI lineage: Eukaryota > Metazoa > Annelida > Clitellata > Crassiclitellata > Lumbricidae > Lumbricus > Lumbricus terrestris. The sequence continues at coordinate 45,643,896 of OX457047.1, read as the reverse complement.
TCGCTCTTTCCGATTCTGTTGATTCGAACGAGTGGAGTGTTGTTGATTTGGTGGAGAATATTCGGAAGAATCTTCGGCTTCACGTAGTCTTCGCTGTATCGACAAAGAAAGAAAACAAAACCAGGCTTAGGGCAGTGTGCATATAGTTAAAGTGGTTTGGGTGAGCAGTGGGTACGCCACTTTAAACCCTGGGGTGGGTGGGGGTAAATGACGTGGCATCCACTGAAACAGAGGCAGCTGTTGTATGAGACTTCGCAATTCGCATGGTAATTATTCACTGGAAATTAGAAGAGAAAGGTTGAGAACTTGAGGTCGTCATATTATTATTGGTAGGATGGCACGAACGTCTATGCCTACTGGTTAACATTTACAATAAAAGTACTTTCCTTGTCTTTTTCCATCTAATGCAATAATGGCAGAACTGGAAATGAGTGAGGGAGAAACGAAGGAAGAAGAAGATAAGAAGCGGTGGAAAGAAGGAGCGAGAGGGGAAGAGAAGGTGAAGAGGAGGAAGGAAAGGATGAAGAAAAGAGAATGAAGATGGGAGGCTGAAAGGAAGAGAAGGAGGAAGAGGGAAGGACAGGGAAGTGAAAAAGGAGAAGGAAGAGTAAAGGAAGAAGGAGGGAAATGGTAGGGAAGAGGAAGAAGGAAAAGTGCATGAAGAAGAAAGGGAGTTTTGGTAAAAAAAGGACGAAGAATGGGAATAGCAGAAGAGAGGAAGTAAAGATGGAGGACGAAGAAAGTAAGTAAGGGGAGGAGGGAAGAGGAAGAGGAGGAAAAGAATGAGTACTATTGAGTAGTCCGCGAATAGGATGAAGAAAACGGGGAAGAGAAAGAGGAGAAAGACTCAGAGTACGAGAAGGTGAGCATTTTTTAATAGATGAAGTCGGTCAAAACAACAGTTTAACGTGTATTCGTTGAATGACGGCGAGCGAGAGAAAGAGACAGACAGAGACAGAGAGGGACAGAGACAGACAGACAGAGACAGACAGACAGAGACAGGCAGAGAAAGAGACAGAGAGAGAGACAGACAGACAGAGAGACAGATAGACCAACATACAAATTAAGACTGATGTAATTTTTTATAGTGGTGCTTAACAACTCTATAGCATGGATAAATGACATTATATAGCGACTCCTTCATTTTCTTAACCTCGGCTGCACATGAGAATGGATGAACGGACGTCTCCATCACCGACTCATCTTCACACCGACGACGACGACAGTAAACGATCAGTAATCGTAATAGTAATCGTAATTGTAATCGTAATTGTAATCGTAATCGTAATTGTAATTGTAATTGTAATCGTAATATTGTACTCGTAATCTCTAAATGTTTAAAACACCACTCGAAAGCAAAGTGCGCAGACCATGCAGGGCACCAGCTTATTCACAAGCGGTGTGTTCATTACAGCCGAGTTCACCTGCAGAGGACTATGGAGGGGCATATCTGGAAGAGAAATCTCTAAAGAAAGTGACGTACCGTTTGAGATGTCTATGAGGAGAATCTTCGACCGATGATGTCGTCTCTCCCTGCTTCAGTCCATTGTTGTAGGTGCATTTCATCGGCAGATCTGGACGGATCCACTCTCTCCCCGTCGTCCCAACTCCGTTCATCATGTCAGCGATCGATGTACAAACTTCTAACTTCTGTATTCAAGTTCAACAAACTTCAACCAACTCTTCTTGAAGTTTTCAAATGAAGTCAGAACAAGTTTCCTGTTCTCCTCTTTTGTCATAAACTTTTCTTCTGCGATCCAAGTCACGGAATTTACCAACTGCGTTATAAGACTAGCTTCTACCTCAAAGGAACTTTCTTCAACATCCGACTATCCAGCTCCACGGCCTACATTAATAAATGGATGAGGAGGAGGAGGAGGAGGAGGAGGAGGAGGAGGAGGAGGAGGAGGAAGAGGAGCAGGAGGAGGAGTGAATGTCCGTCTGTCTATTTGTCTGCTTGCTTCTCTGTTTTTCCACAAGCTCACCCATCTGATGCGCCCTTGACAGAGTCTGAGGGAAGTTTGTTGATTTGACCGACTTCCATTCAATACTGCCCCACTTCTCCTCCTACTCCATCTCCTCCTCCTGCTTCTCCTCCTACTCCTCCACTGTTTACACCACGGTCACCTAGCTCCTTCTTCTCTTTCCACTTTATTTTTAGCCTACTTTCTTTCTTAACTCCCGCCTTCTGCTCCATTTCTTTCTTCTTCTCTTCGCTCCTCCTCCTCTCCTTCTCTCCTCCTCCTCCTCCCAGTCGGTCGCCTTAGACAGGCAGAGCAGGCATTTGCCTGGGGTGCAACCAATCTACGCTGTGTACCGACGAAAAGTAGGCCTAGACCCAAAGAAAAAAGTGCCATAACTCGGTCAAAACTTTTGCCATTTGCGTTAAATTTTCAAAACAACAGTAATCACATTACCACCACATCGTAACGCCGTTTGAAAATGTTTGTGAGTTTGTTAAGCTAATGAACGTTTGAGATGCAGTACCGAAAATGGAAAATTTCCAACATGTAAGAGCCACAGGGAAGTGAAGTTCAGCTACAGTTGGTGCTCAATAATTGTGTCAGCCTTATTCACGGACACATGGTAATGGTAATCTCCTGATTTCTAAAGCGCCACTGGAAGCCAAGCGCGGGGCACCGGTTTATTCACGAGCGCTGCGTTGAGTTAGAAGGGTTGTCCGTGATAGTAGTCCGTGGTGGTCCGGGTCGAGTTACCATAGGATCAGGATCAAATGCGTTGAGTCAAAAGGGTTGTCCGTAAGAGTAGTCCATGGTGGTCCGGGTCGAGGTACCGTAGGATCAGAGGGTGGAACAGCTACTAAGGTGGGTGTCGTCTGAGTCGGGAATTGGAGGGTGGGGGATCAGATGAAACAGGATAAGAGTTCTTGAACAGGAGTGTCTTTAGTTTCGAGTGAAGGGCCCGAGGTGTGATGGATAGAGGAGCCTGAGGAACCACATGACCGTATACGTGGACCCCACTGTTTGATGGTCGATGATCACGTGGTCAAACGGCTGCCACCACTCTTCAATCAGAAGCGTCGTGAATTAAGTGATCGAAGTCACTAATATGGATGGAATAGACATGCTCATGCAGTCAGTGCGATCCAGATTTTGATAGTCAACTGGAGAGTTGATGTCTGGACCGTTGGGCAGCCAAAGCTGTGGGATATGAAGTCGGGTGTCCCGGGGAGTGTAGGACATTCAGTGGCGGCGCTAGGGGGGGCCTGGGGGGGCTAAGCCCCCCCTACAGGAGGCTAAGCCCCCCCCTAAAAAATGGCCATTTTAATTATTTTACATAGAAAATCCACGATTTTTGATCGATGACTAAAAAAAAAAAAAAAAAAAAAAAAAAAGGTCGTCAGAAATTTTGGCGGCGAAAATGGAAAATTTTTCCGCGGGCTTCAGCCCTCCGAAACTGAAATCCTGGCGCCGCCACTGAGGACATTTCCCCCCTGGACAAAACCCCCCCGGACAAAACTCCCCGGACAAACCCCCGGACAATTCCCCCCCAGGGTAGGACAATTCCCCCTGTCGAACATATTGCGTGTAAGTGATATTACTATAAAACGGCGGTCCTAAGTGTCCTAAGTTGGATTGATGAAAAGATATCTTGCTAAATAGAAGCCGGATTGATACAAAATAATTTTTACTTAAATGGAAGCTGGATTGATGAAAATACTCTTGCTTAAATGGAAGCTGGATTGATGAAAATATTCTTGCTTAAATGGAAGCTGGATTGATGAAAATATTCTTGCTTAAATTGGAGCTGGATTGATGAAAATATTCTTGCTGAAATTGGAGCTGGATTGATGAAAATATTCTTGCCTAAATTGGATCTGGATTGATGAAAATATTCTTGCTTAAATGGAAGCTGTATTGATGAAAATATTCTTGCTTAAATTGGAGCTGGACGGATCAAAATAATTGTTATTTAAATAGAAGCTGGATTAAACGCATTTTTGGCTAAATGGAGGCAAAGGGGGGAATTGTCCGAAGGGGTTAATGTCCTAGGCTAAATCAGGGGGAATTGTCCGGGGGTTATTGTCCGGGGGGTTTGTCCGGGGGGGTTGTCCAGGGGGGAAATGTCCCCGCCCCGTCCCGGGAAGGGAGAGCCATGGTCTCAAGTACGTCTACAGTCATGTGCCCATGAACAAGGAGGGCATTTTGAACACCAACTGTAGCTGAACTTGACTTCTTTTCTTGTTTTGCATGTTGGAAATTTCCCATTTTCGGCACTGTGTCTCCAACGTCTTCACAAACTCGACAAACTTACCAACATTTCCAAACGGTGTTATGATGATTTGGTGGTAATATGGCTACTCTCGTTGTTTTTTACATTTCAGGCAAATGCTGAACATTTGGATCGAGTTATGGCACTTTTTGTTGGGGTACTTTTCATCGGGACATTTTGTATGGCACCAGTTTCACAATCTGTTTACCGTAGTAGCTTTGTTTTTCAATTCCTGTGGAGCCATACGGAGTTTTGGCAGGCCAACGAGTATTGTATTTTGCAAGACTAAATATTGTGATGATTTGTAAAGCGCTTCTCACAGCAAAAGCTTTTTAGAAGCGCTTTCAGTGCGATCAACCCCGAGAGAGAAAAGGCAAGGGGATTTGAGGCAAGGGGATTTGAGGCAAGGGGATTTGAGGCAAGCGAAAGATGAGCGAAAGAGTATACCAGAGAGAAAGGCGGTGCGAACCGATACTGGAAATCCATTTTGATTTGTTGCTGTTTAAACGAGTGTGTCATAACTAGATAACATTAGCTTCACCCTCCTCCTTTATCCAGGCTTTAGACTGGCACTGCATGAGTAAGAACAGTGATGGAGTGGTAACCGTGATAGTGCAATTTGTTTATGTATTTTCTACAACGAGCTTACACAATTGTCATAATCGACGTTGTGTAGAATTACAATGATGCGTTGCATTGCAGCCCAGACAGACGGCAGCTTTTGCAGCTCCAAACATATTATGGCCACCAGTTTTCATCAGCGGCATACAACGGACCAACTAAAGAGACCCGATTCAAATTATGGTTCTGGGTAGAACTTCAGCCACTGTAAAGTTCAAATGGATCATGGATCTGCTTTTTTGTCCAACAACCTGGAATGGACTTCTCTTGACTATGCAACACCTTCCACGCTGTTCTCAATTTCACAAACTGTTGAAGACTGCTTTTTCTTGTTTGATCTCGGCCCGGAGCGCCTCTGAGTAGGTACCTTGAAGGGGCGCTATATAAACTACGATTGGATTAATTGATTGATTGGTTTGACCCAGTACCAGATGGAAAAAATTGACATCCTGTTTCAACAACAATTCAAGATTTATTCCATCCAATCTAACCCTCAACAACTTTTTAAAATCAAGATTGTCTTTTCTTGTGAAACGTTCGTTGAAATCCTGTTCATAAATTGACTAAATTAATAATTTCCACAAATATACAAAGTCAATGAAATGATGAATGCCACAGCAGTTTTGTCATGAACAGCAGTTGAAACAACGTCTACGCAATACGTCAAATTATCTCAGTTGAAACAACGTCTACGCAATACGTCAAATTATCTCAGTTGAAACAACGTCTACGCAATACGTCAAATTATCTCCACCAACAACAACAACAGAAGAAGAGAAGAAGATTTGCAGGAACCAGAGACGACGGATCGCTAACGAAGTGAAATTTACAGGAACGACAGATGTTCATGAAATCAGTTTTCTGGCGATGCGCTCAGGTCGCCTTCTGCGATGAAGCAGGCCAGGTCCAACCGAGTTACGACTCCAGCGACGTCGTCTGCACAAAAAACGCACCCACCAATTCGTTTACACCACAAAAAACGCACCCACCAATTCATTTACACCACAAAAAACGCACCCACCAATTCATTTACACCACAAAAAACGCACCCACCAATTCATTTACACCACAAAAAACGCACCCACCAATTCATTTACACTGCAGTCTAACTGAATATTTCGAATGCAGCTATTCTAGAAACAACTCTCGAATGCAGTTCAAGGCGCACCTCACCCTAACTCAAGCCTAAGTGATGTCAAGAGTTCAATAAGAACACAATGTGCGAAGGACTCTTACGGTAAACTACAGACATGAGACGTTACTAATAGAAGAATAATTATTGTCTAAGGAGTCATAAATGCAAGAGCAATGATCAAGTAGGGACTTAAGATTTCAATGCAGTCAATGGTCACTAATCAAATTAGATTAAATTTAACTCATTGCTGCCCGCAGTTATTTCTGCAGGGGGGGAAACTTGCTAGTCACAGTTAAATGTTTTAGCATGAGTTTGAAAAATGCATCGCTTAATAGTAAGAAACTTGGACATTTTTCCTTAGAGGTCTTTAAATATAAATTTCTCAGACTCACTTCACACATCATCGTTAACATCACTCATCGTTAACATCACTCATCGTTAACATCACTCATCGTTAACATTACTACCATAGCATGAAGAAATTTGTTAAAAACCAAAAAGCAGCAGTTAAAAGATATGTGTCATTTTCCATGGGGGGGGCAATGCACCATGTTGCACGGATGTGTGGGCGCTCATCAATTAGCTACATTACATAATGTTAAGTAACTACATTACATAATGTTAAGTAACTACATTACATAATGTTAAGTAACTACATTACATAATGTTAGGACTTTACAGATCACAATTCTGATCACCTTTGTTGGCTGATACGATCGCAAACTGATCTTTGTCGAGAAGAGTCGACAACTTCCCCAGTTTATCATCCAATGAAACCTAGCAAGCACAACAGAAAAGCAAAACAATTTCAATTCTAGTCATTTCATGAATTGAAGACAAGTTGAGAACTTTCTAAACAATTCAAAACATACAGACCGGTAAACGTCATTACGTACTGCAACCAGCGACTTAAGTATTTTTTTTGTCTTTAGCCATCTTCGAAATCTGAATGTTGGCCGCACCATGAACTGTGTGCCTCCAAATGTATTTTTAGACTGCATTAAATCCATTTCAAAGTGGTTGAGATTCGCACCTGCTTAAACTGTTTCGTGGCGACTTCCTTGACTTTCGTCGCCGAATCGTATTTGCTCTTTACCAATCCGGATAGAAGTTCAGTGGAAGAGACGACTCCGACGAGAGACCTGGAAAAGACAGATGGAAGAATTTTAGGTAGGAAGAGCGATATTCATCAAAGGAAGTCACCAGTGTAGCAACTCCAGCGCAGATACAATCAGTGATTCAGTCACCAGCGACCGACGTAGCAGGAGACACGAGCAGGTGCATTGAAAAAAATCATCGCTTACGCATGTTTCTGTACATCATCAACAACGTTGGGTTGGAAGAACATCCGAGTAGGTCTAGTTATATAGGAAATGTGCCATATGTATTAATGCTTTGAATGAGTGATTGATTGATTGAATGAATTAAATGAATGAATTAAATGAATGATTGAATGAATGCCTGACGAGTTCACTCTACCGATCGTCTTCCCATCTTTGTCCCTCATGCCTTGACACAGAACCAGGCATTTGCTGTGATATATCCCTTCACATGGAATGGCCTTCCCTCTCTTCCTCTACGGGCTAAGCTCATGACTGGGATCTTCCTTGCATCCTCTTGCTCTCTCAAAACGTTTCAATTGGGGATTTCTATGCTGAGAGCACCTCTGAATAGTCCGTACTGCATGAGGCGCTCTATAAATTTTCAGATACAATACAATTGTCTGCATTTACCCTGATCCGTTCAGAACTGGGAGCTGGTCGATCTTTTCCAAGTTGATGAGCGTCAGAGCTTCCTGAATTGGAGCAGATTCATTGACGGTGATTGGGTTCAAGAGTCGAAGGTCAGACACCTGTTTATGCCACCACCTGCAACATCATGAGATATATATATATATATTCAAACATCATTCAGATATATAACCTGTTTATGCCACCACCTGCATCATCATTCAGATATATATATATATATATATATATATATATACAAACATCATTCAGATATATATATATATATATATTCAAACATCATTCAGATATAAATATATATATTCAAGATATATATATATATTCAAACATCATTCCGATATAAACATCATTCAGATATATATATATATATTCAAACATCATTCCGATATATATATTATATATATATATATATATATTCAAACATCATTCAGATATATATGTATATATATAACCTGTTTATGCCACCACCTGCAGCATCATTCAGATATATATATATTCTAAGTACAAGTGGTTGAACATCTCCATCTTCTATTTAGACATCAATTCATTAAATTAAATTACGTTGAATAAAAATCGTTGAAATCCGTTCCAATCGATTTTCAATAAAAATCGCAAAACTTACATCATCTTCAAAACTTACATCATCTTCAAAACTTGCATCATCTTCAAAACTTATATCATCTTCAAAACTTATATCATCTTCAAAACTTACATCATCTTCAAAACTTACATCATCTTCAAAACTTACATCATCTTCAAAACTTACATCATCTTCAAAACTTACATCATCTTCAAAACTTACATCATCTTCAAGAACTTCTTCTAGCAAATGATTTTCTTGAGTTTTCAAACTGCATTGTCATTTCTTAAACAGCATGATCATATCGACCATTATTAAAATTGAAATTGTGGAATTAGTGAACTCACCAAGACTGGCTCTTGGACGTTGGTACTTGCTCCTCCAGTAAAGATCTTTCTCTCAACCAATCATCACTCAAGAATTTCGTCCTGCAATTAGAAAAGTTATTCTCACCTTCTTAGCAAAACAAGTAATAATTCATCTGATTAAGTTAAATAATTTATTATTCACATGGCTAAGTTAAACAGGTCATTATACAAATTGAAATTCATGTCTGTGAAAAACTTAATAAAGGAAAGAAAATGTGTAAATTACGAGTTTAGTGAGTGTATGAGAAATGTGATCAACTGACATGTAGTTTCGAATGGAGTCTGGTAGAAGAACGACGAGTCTCTGTCCTTCTTTCAAACCGAAATCCTTGGCAGCTTGTATTGCGCAATACATGGCAGAACCACTGCTACCACCTGCTCGAACAACATAGCATATCAAACAATACAACAATTAGCACGAGTTGCTTAGTTTACAACAATAGGAAATTGCTGAAAAGTGAAATCTGGAAACTCCACAGTTTTTTCATAAAAAAATTCTCAGAATATATACTTCCCAGACTTCACGCTTTCATGGTGTTATTAGAGTAATATATATAGTACATTCATTTCTTGTGCAAAAACAGGTTGGTGAGCTGCAACCCTGTAACATTGAGAAAGACAAAATAAAAAAAACGATAGTAAATTAGTTATTGAGTTGAATTGCTAGTTGTACTTTGCACACTATATCTCTTCTGCATAATATTGTGTGAAAATATAAATGATCCTCACCGCAGAGCAGTCCTTCCTCGCGAATGAGTCGCCTGGCCATCTTAAACGAAGGCTTATCTGCCGACTTGTACCACTTATCGACATGCTACGAAAACAGTTCAACCAAAACACTCATCATAATATACGAACACAGATGTCAACTCATAAGCAAACAAATCCAGAATTCATATCAGTTCCTTTAAAATATGATACAACCAATTCTCTCAATTGTATTGCTTGGAAACTACTACTTTATGCAGTCATGATCGTACAACCTATGCAGGGCCTACTTAAATCAAACTGGTTATAGATAATAATAATGACAATAATAATAATAATAATAATAATAATAATAATAATGATGATGATCCTCATTAATTACTTCAAATTCAAACTGACATACCGCAGTATAAAATTGCAATGCATAGCATGAAATGATGATCACAAGTTACTACAGGAATCGAATTTAACTGTTTGTCTGTCATGAAAAAATGCAAGTCATGAAAAAGTGCAAGTCATGAAAAAATGCAAGTCATGAAAAAGTGCAAGTCATGAAAAAATGCAAGTCATGAAAAGTGCAAGTCATGAAAAAATGCAAGTCATCGCGTCCTGCGACTCATTTCACCATCGCAATATTCCAAGGCTGAGTTGACATATGTGAGCGAAATAGGATTCGATTCCACGTTCGTTTGCGTCTTAAATAGCATTTTAGTTGCAATTGTAATCAGAGCAGAATAATTTATCTCCTCAATAGAGTCTCTCAGAGAAGCTTTGAATAAGGAATGATTAAGGCTGGATTAAGGAATGATTAAGGAGCGAGCGAGACTTACAGAGCGGTCGAGCACAGTCGGAATGAAGTCGTAGCCGATGCCTTCGACTTCGTAGAACGACTCATCGCCTGCGTTCATCTCATTCGGTTCAGCAAGAATGGATCCAAACGGATCGACTCCAACGACCTGAACGACAATTTAAAATGAACACAGATGAACACAGATGAACACAGATGAACACAGATGATGATGATGGATATATTATATAGACAGCGAATTGAGAAGCGATGCTCAGAAAAGGATCACTGCTTACTTACCTTAGAACCATTTCAAGAAAGTTGATACTACCATTATTATTATTTAATATACAAAGAAGTCTTTCATCCTTAAATGCCAATCACAATTTTGAGTCAAATCCCACTGATGCATAATTGATGACAGACAGACAGACAGACAGACAGACAGACAGACAGACAGACAGACATACAGACAGACAGACAGACACACAGACATACATACAACGATTACAAATGATTAGAACGACGATCCAGTGGATCCTTCCTTACTAAACTTAAAACTATTCTTTTTGGACGCGCTAGAGTCGGGAGTGCCTCTGAGTAGTTTTTTCTTGAAGAAGCGCTATATAAATGTCCGAATGAATGAATGAATGAATGACATACACAGACACAAAGACAGACATGGAACACACACACACACACACACACACACACACACACACACACACACACACACACACACACACACACACACACACACACACACACACACACACACACACACACACACACACACACACACACACACAAGACACAGAATTGTAGCAAATGGACCGGGACATGGTTCAATTACTCACAGATCTATGAGAACTTTGGCAGAAATAAATGTCATAGTAATAATGTGGAGCTATTGCATCAGCCTCCCTGACAAAAGATTTCAGCAGAATTGTAAGCGATGGGAGGATAGCAGGCCAAAGGTTTGACAGCGCTACAAAAACAACTCATCACACTCTAGAGGGTGGTTGATCAGAACCGGACGTATTAGGCTACGCTTGAAAGACTACAATAACAATGAGATTCCAAGTATCTGTCTTGAATAGAAGTAACAATAGGTCACACATGTAAACAACAACAAAACCACATGAAGTGTCTGGTACATACTGCTCTTCAGCTGGTTTAGACAATTAGTTTCTGTTGAATACGAGACATAAAAGACCTGCAGGGAATCTACTTGTGAACTGCATCCAGATATGTCTAACCTAACAAAGGTTAGAACCCGTAGTTTTTAAGAAGAAACAAGTTACCTTAGGGTTACGGTATTCCTCTGTGATCAGCTTGGAAATAGCATGACATGCAGGTGGGACAGTTACCTCCCAGTAGACTTACGTTGCAGGTGGCTTATATCTCAGTGATCGTTTTGGGATAGACCTACCTTGCAGGTGGGGCATCTCTCCTTGATCTTCCGAGCAATTCCTGCTATTGTTCCTCCAGTTCCCGCTCCACACACAATCATATCGAGTTTACCTGAAATCCACAAAAAGAAATTTAATCTGAAGATGACGACATTTCTAAAATATATACATAAATGAATTTAACTGAGAAACTATAAACGTTTTCAGGAAGGATAACTGATCAAAAATATATCTACTTCATGCAGACCACTTTTACATATGAACCACACATATGCTGGTCTTTCTGATGAGGTGTTTGTGTTGAAGAGAAAAATTTAGATATGCATTTGCATTTGAATATTTTATTTATGATTGACAGCTTGTCTATCTTTACCAGCAATTGATGTTCAGATAAAGAAACAATGCTGTCTTGTTCCTTATCAAATTCTGAATAATTCCCAATCAAGTTCTTACCATCACACTGTTCCAGGATCTCCTCAGCTGTTGCATCATAATGAGCCACTGGGTTGCTCGCATTGCGATACTACAACAGATTTATCGAATAATCAGACTTTAGCAACTTATTATAAAATCCTAAATTATTTAAAAAAGGCTCATTAAAAAGTTTGAGAGTGTAAGCTGTCTGTCTGTCCATCTAGATGTATCAATCTGTCTGTCTGCTTATCGGGTTATCAGGTTATTGTACAATTAATCATGAATAAAAAATGATTTCTTGAGTGGAAATAGATATCGTTCATTCACCTATTTTTCTTTTGATCATAATAAAACACTCATAATATATGTTTCCTTCTTAAGTTAAACAATCACTCGTCGTCATTCGTAATCTTTTGTTTGATCACTTCAAGTTCTCAAGTGAATTTCAAGTGGCAGGATATCAAGACAAGCATTATACCATGACACAAGCCAGACTTTGTAAGAAGCTACTAGAGAAGAAAGAGCAGCTAGACCTGAGGCAGTCATGAGCAGGAAGTGTTGGCAACTTTCTTTTCTCAACCCTGGCATATGAAATTGGGGGGGACTGTGTTCTCCCTTGCCATCACATCTTCCCAACAACAGTGAACATTCTCTTTTCCCATTATAAGCCAAGTGCATTAGGAGGCTAAGGTGGAGTGGAAATAAACTTCTGCCGTCTTGTGTGTGGATCTGAACCCCAGCACAAAAGTGGCACTAACCATAAGAGTAACGCTAGTAGTAATGTGATCCTTACAGTAGTTTGACCAATTAGCAATCACCATTTATGTCCCATTTTCAACCGAGTAATGCATCTTTTAAATACACTGAAAATGTGAATACAAGCATTATGGTCAAATGTTGAAACCAAACCATGACAACAATACATCCAATCACATTAGTAACAACTTAAACATCTTAAGACATTGCAATTAAATCTGTCATTGCAAAAATGCAAAGGATGAATTAAAAAGCGTTGAAGACCTGGTCGAGAATGTGAGAGTTCGGGATTTCCTGGTTCAACCTGGCTGCCACTCCTATGTGTGATTCAGGTGATTCGAAGCCAGCTGCATTCGGAGTCCTCACTATCTCCGCGCCAAGGGCTCTCAGCACATCCACCTGACAACAACACAGCAGCAAATCAATCTAACATGGTGCATATCTATCATCATCACCATTGTCATGATGTTAGTCATTTGACTGCGATGGGTAAGAATAAATTATCTATGTTGTCCTCGACTAGTTCTCAAATTCACTGCTCCAAATATGTATTCCCAGCCCAAGTGATTGGATGTCCTCATTTTTATTGTATATGTAAATATAAATTACGACTAATATAAACTTTATTTATAATATATAAATCACGACTGATTGATTGCACGATCTTGGTTTGCGTTTGCTCCTTTTCCTACGGATCTTGTAGGCTAGGTAGCGCATTGTGTGGAATTCCACTCATGTTAAGCAGCAAACACAATTGTTGCAACACTATCAATATACACAGGTCAATTTATCAGTGGAGCAAGTGAATTGTCGACTGTCAAGCTCTAGCAGCTACAGGCAAGAGGAAACTGTAACTGTAACGAACATTTATATAGCACCACATTGACATCTCAGTTTCAGCCATAAAAGACAATCACCAATAACCTTCACACCAAGTGTGAACGGCTATTTGCACTGATTTTATAAACCAGTTCGCAAGTATGTAGCCACGTATAAAGCGTCAATCAGAGGTTTCTAAGAAGCGTCATAAAAATGTTGTTATACAAAGCGATACAATGAAAATCTGAACCTTTTCTTTGCTCATCTTTTCCGGCAAGACGATGATGCATCTGTAACCTTTAACAGCCGCTGTCAACGCCAGACCAATGCCTACGCACGCAAACACACATTGACAAACACACGTCAAAATAAATATTTATTAGAACAATCGATCTATAAACATTTGAAACATAATTTGCCCAAATGTCAAATGATTCGCATAATGGCAAATGATTCGCATGTCAAATGATTCACATAATGTTAAATGATTCCCATAATGTTAAATGATTCACATAATGTCAAATGATTCGCATAATGTCAAATGATTCGCATAATGGCGAAGATGTTCTCCACATCAAATCAGGAGAGAATTTATGATGATCAATAAAATGTGGCTCTACAATTCTTTCACTATATATACATCTAGTTATTCATTTACTTGAAAGGCATTAATATGCATCCCAAGCCAAATATGAATTCCAACTGCGAATGATTAACTACTATGATCCAAGATGGAGACAATGAAATTGTTATTATTGACAATTAGTAAATCTTCTATAGCACCAGTATAAATACAACAGGCGTCAGCCGATGACACAAAAAGGCTAAGAGCCTTTCTGCGGTGGATAAACAATTTGCAAAGATAAGTCTTCTTGAGTAGAGATGATAAAATGACATGATGCAGAAAGAACAGAAACAGGCTGGAAATCTCCAAAATTAAGGTCTGGCAATGCAAAAGTGCCTTTACCTTGAACACTGAACAGTTCTCGGTATGATCAAAGAGAGGACTTGATGAAAAGTTAGAAGACTCAGGAAAAATAACAGATTGAAAATACTATGATTGGCTAAACAATTGTATTCAAAGGTTGGAATATACAACATCAACTTTGATTCTTCAGTTCCTTAGAAGAATATAATCCATGGACTGACCTGTGTTTCCCGATGTTGGTTCAATGAGAACATCGCCCGGTTGGAGTTTCCCAGAAGCCTCTGCGTCCTCCACCATCCGAAGCCCAATCCGATCCTTAACGCTTCCACCAGCGTTGAAGAACTCACATTTTGCCACTGCACACAGCGAAACATTTATAGACAATATAAAAGCAAAAGAATTGCTAATGAATAATCTGGTGCCAAATGCTTATGGTTTTAAAAGCACCACTTTCGAAATCAAGAGTTAACAATTTCGCAAAATCTAAAATACTTTCCTCATTTTTATTTTTAAAAAAAATCATTTTATTACTTCCTCTGTGACTTGTAACAATGGATTTCAAACGTACGTATTTCGCAGTTCAGTCCTTCGCTCTTTCCGATCTTGTTGATCCGAACGAGTGGAGTGCCGTTGATTTGGGAAAGAATATTCGGAAGGATCTTTGGTTTCACGTAGTCTTCTCTGTTCGAAAGAAACAAAATTTCATTTGTTTGGGGTGGGGAGATGGTTGAATGTTACGACTCAGTTCAATACCCATCCCCCCAATAAGGTTGACTCGGTCTTCCCCTCCCTTGGGCGACTGTAAAATTAATAGCTGGGTACATGGGCACCTTGCAGGTTGCAATAGAGTTAAATATTTTTAATCATGTAAATCTTACTGGTTACATGTGAGTTTCAATTAATAAACGACATAACCATCAACATAATAATAATAATAATTATAATAATTACAACAATTCATATGGCAGTTGGTTCTAGCAACAGTCGTGTATATACATTAACTAAATCTAATATTGTATTGTATCTAAACATTTATATATTCTAATATGCACAAGTAACCACAAATAAAATTGAAGTTGATTACATTTCATAATAAAGGCAAATAATTTTATTATCGGTAATATTGCTGTTCCAAAAAACTTTCAGCAATGTAGCACATTGAGCACTTGCTGTACAGGAATTCTTTTTGCAATTCTAGATGGTGTAGTTGAAATAGTTGGAAAAGATGGAATAGTTACCGTTTGAGATGCCTGTGTGGAGAGTCGGTGAGTGGAGTTCCCAGCTTATAGGTGCATTTGCTTGGCAGGTCTGGACGGATCCAATGTCTCACTGACTCACCTCCGTTCATTTCATGAGCCATATCCGTTTATTTATCTGAATATCTGTAACGAGAACGAAATTGAATCTTATGAATGGGTTATTATAATATAAAAGCAAGCATTGCTTCAAGTACTAGAGTACTTGTGGGCAAAACTGGGAAAGGCGTGACCTCGTTTTTGTTGGAAATGAAATCAATGCAAATCATTTGTTTATAAATATCGCTGCTATGACGTTTTTATTCTGCTCCTTTGTCGTGTCTCGTGTTCTCTGTCCAGCATTCATGCAGACCGCTGTCCACGCTGACCAGACAGGGAACCAGCCTGCTTCCTTTGTTTGCCGTTGTCCCTCTCTCTTCATGCATCACTTGTTTGGCCGGCCAAATATATCCCAGCAGGCTCTCTGTCTCCGTCCCTCAGACTGTCTGTCTGTCCGTCTTTCTCCGCATGGCTAGATAATTGCTTGCACTTCACTGTCCAGTTGACGCCTGGGCCAAATGAAACCCCGCTGGGTGTCAATTAAGAGCCAAGATCTTTCTGAATGCGTGCACAGTTGCACACAGGCTTCTTGCACAGAGTCCTGTAGCAGCATCCGACCTTTGCTACACACCCAGGGCCCTCACTGAACAGATAAACCCACCCAGATGACACTGGTGGTTATATCCCCCAGGCACTCTCTATAGTATAGACCAGAGCCTTCTATTACAGTAAGAGAATGCCCTGGTATAGACCAGATACTAAAATTAATATGCCCCGTGGGTAAGAGTCACCAGGTTCCAATTGATCTATTATCTAGTGAACCTGTTTTAGCAGACAGAGGACTTCAGTCAGCCATCATTGTCAGCAAAGTATCATCGAGTACCGTTTGCCTCAGTGGCATTATGTTGAGAGGTCATCCGCTTCTGACACAATAATTGGCTCCAAGGATTAATTATAAATAATCGATCATTGCCAGTTCATATCAAGAGACCATTGGTCGACGATGCTCGTAGGCATTACTATGACAGTGGCATTTAATACAAAGGACTTTGCTGATCACACTAAATAGATAACTTTAGCACCAGCTAAATCAGTTCATATAGGTCTATACATAAGTATATAATATATACATATACATACACACATACCATATAAAAATAAACCAGCAAAAAAGCAATGTCCAAGCCCCTATATTCGACTGAATTACCCATTATTAACATCCTATTGCTGATGCAATTCCTCCCCCTCCCCTCTTTCATGACCTCGTAGCATACGACCGCATTCCCACAGTAGCAGCCGACAACAACAGATTCGTGGTTCGACGATAAAGATGGTTTCACGATTAAATAACCGCCAGCCTCTTAACTATAAAATGATCGACCTTTAAATAAACATAATATAGGTTAAATTAGGGTCGAGGTCGTAGGGTGGATCATATACCGATAACGTTTACAAGGTCACAGGTCGCATTGGTCTGTGTAATCTGTGGCCTCTAGTGTCACGTACACGCTTTCTCTTTCGATGTAAATCTACGATCGATCGAAACGTTTGTCGACTTTTAATACACTTATTAGGAAAGCAAACACGAGGAGATAATTCAAGACGCCATTTTTTTAGTCCTTCCAAGGTCGCTTTCTAAATGCACCGAATGACCTCGATGTACAGTCATCGCAAACTGTACGTGCCGCTGAATAAGTCAATGACCCAATTCCACACAAAACGTTCTGTTTACTTTCACTAAAATCGATAGACTTCATTATTCTATCATAAGCCTGCGAATGCTAGGCTTGATCGTGGAAAACCAACAGCATAAAATCTTCTATTTAACCATTTTACCGAAGCAAGTCTTAAAAACAATATAAAAGCCGTTTTCCTGTTTTTCTCTCTCAAGCGATTATTGATCGCACGTGCGCATTAAAGTTTTACGATTGGCACACGCGACTTGTCTATTATAGTCTACACACGTGTTTAATACATTGAGATCGTTGACTCACTTGCACCGACTTCAATGCATCAGCTTAGTTTCAACGCTTCACATAAGCTTATACTTTTTTCTAATCTCTGCTTTGAGCGTATAAAGTTTTTTGTCATGAACTTTGCGCTAGGCCTAAACAATAGAACTGTATTTTAGAGGGTGTTTCGATGTTCTAAAAAAATTCTTTAGCGCACAGATTGAAAGATGTTTTTCGGAGATGCCGACATCTTTTACACAAATCCGGTCTGTGAAATAAAATGGCTGAGATTATCTTACTTGTTAATCACGAAAATCACTGAATATTATATCGATAAGATGTAGGCTAAATCTAGGAAGTTTTAATTTATTTTTTAATTCTTTATTAGATCTCAGGGCCTACAATTTTTACGCCCACGCCACCGAAAACGACGCGTAGCCTACGCGTCAGCAGCGTCACAGCTTTTAGAACGTCTATTCTAATTTCTAGATCTTGGCCAGCGTTGGCTGCGTTGCCACTCTAAAAAATAAAAATAAAAACAAGTTGGAGGGGCGAAAAACCAAAGAAAACCCAAGTTCAGCAAATCTTTCGAAAATGCCCAGAATTCTCGAAAATTTCCCGAATTTCCCGTCCGAAAAAATTTGACGACTCTTTTAGTCATCCGCCACAAATCCATTTCCCAAGTTAGGATCGAAAACCCCAAATCTTGTGAAAAACCCAAGGAGTGGCAACGCGCGCTCTTGGCTTGCAAGCTTGATGGCTTCATCTACCCTCCGCCCTCGACCCCGCTGTCTACGCTGGCTCTCGTGACGTCTCGCAGCTGATATGGGTGGTCAAAAGGTCACTGGTCAATTTAAGACAGAAGCCGAACTACATGCAGGACCGCCCACAAGCTGTCTGCAACAGAACGTCTGAACTTGCTTGACCCGACCCAGATAAAGGCCACAGCGGGACAAGTGACCTTGCATTGGAAACGCCAATAAAATTATAGTAACGGGATTTCGCAGCACTGGAAAAAACGATTGAGAATTTGTATATGTAGGCATGTTTATTAATAAAAAAAACTCCGAGTCTGACTACTAGCGACTAGATATTGAAAACCAATCCATGTTTACAAATAGCCATTAACTAGAAATTAAAATCAAATAATTGAAAGCTGAATGCAATTTTGTACACAGCTCTCATCAGCTACCGCTACAACCGGCTTAGGCTACGCTGCCCACGCACGGTCGTCTAGCAACGATAGATCTACCGGCTCTCCCCCACCCCACAAATCCAGTGTTCATTGTGTAAACCCCGGAAGATAATAGACATACAAGTCGAGCAAGTGACACGTGACGTGAGTTCATTGTACACAGACATCAAGGCTTGGCAAGATAAGTTGGCAAGATAAGAACCACATTACCAATCATGCACAGAATTTACCGAACAAAGTGCTTGCACAAAAGGCTACACATACACACATACACACATACACACATAGTCACATGGCAAGAACCACTTAGCTGGCCTTTCAGTTCATAGATCTATTGATTTACCACTTGCGATAAGTGCACCAATGTACTTCCTCTTGAAATATTATAGGGCGGCCATGTTGCTTACAAATTGACAGTGGTCGTGTTTTCTTGTGGACCACTCAATGCCGCAGCTAGGTCCTATAAATTATAAATTCGTCGTCACAGCCAGTACCTAAATAATCGTATTCCCCAAATATCTAAAGCGACACTCGAAAGTCAAACGCAGGGCACCGGCTTATTCACGAGCACTCGTATACCCAAATGCATTCTTGCTTTCGTTTTCTTTGCTTCTCCTCACGTGACCATTCTCAGGGTAAGAATTGCCAGGGATCGTGGGGGGGGAAGGGTTCAACCCCCCAGTCTTTTTAATGACCCCGTAGTATTAAAGGTCCTCATTGCACGGCTCAAGTCCACAAAATCAACGTCTGACCCTCCAGTTATTTTTCAACAATTCTCATATTGACCATCCGCCCACTACTCCGTGCGTCTGCATACGAGTAGCCTTCAATTATGAGAATGACTGCCAGTCACGAATCGCGAGCAGGAAACAACCTCGTCTCTAACAATGCGTACACACTAGGATGTCCATGACGCCGTTTTCAGACACGTGGTCAACACACACACACGCACACACACACATCCACACACATCCACACACACGCACACACACGCCAGTGGCTGATGCAATCGTTATTGATTTTCGCCGCTCTCGACTACATTCGCCTTGTCGACGTTTTACGGACGCACTAACCCACACACCCACACACACGGACATACGGGCTCTGAAGGACGGAGAGTTGAAGTGGTTTAGGCTAAACGTGGAAGGCGTTCAAGGCGAGCGCAGAAAAAGATAAGAAAGATATAGCTGTCAGTTACAACACTATAATTATGTCTACACATGTGGTATTACCAGTCCAAAGACTGTAGAAAGGAGGAGGGCGACGCTAAGCATCCTGTTTTGACACACCAACCAACCAACCAACCAACCACCAATCAAGCACAGATGTCTGCATAAACATTTGCATCATCATCTCGGATATGATGAAACGATGTCACCTGGTTGCAAACAATCGCCACTGACTCCTACGCTAATCAGATAACTCCTCCTCTACGAATTACATTCAATCAAAGACATCTGCTGCTGTTGTACGCAGCAGCTGCAACAATCGACCTGTAGACCTATTGACATTCGACGGCTGATGCATAATTATGACATTTCTCATCATATCCTTTATATTAATGAACGTGTGGATTGGAAGAATAGGCATTTAGTAGAATCCGACCCCTTGTTTCAACTTTCAAGCGACACGGTAGCCGCTTCGTCAACCGATTGTGACGCGCAGAGTATGGGTTCAATTGTTTCCAACTTTCCAAACCCTGGGTCAATTCTTGCACTACATCAACACTATACCTTCGCATAGCACCATCCATGCGGTCTTCTTCGATTGACCTCCCCGGATTCTGACCTGGCACTGAACCAAACAATCTGTCCATAACACAATTGACTTCATATAGCGCCATTAACTATCGTATGGTCTATTGCATGTCACGTGTGCTACTCTGAATAATTCTGAAATGAATATATATATATATATATATATATATATATATATATAGAGAGAGAGAGAGAGAGAGAGAGAGAGAGAGAGAGAGAGAGAGAGAGAGAGAGAGAGAGAGAGAGAGAGAGAGAGAGAGAAACCTAAAAAGAAACGTCTGCGTCAATGGTCTACATAATATGATAGGCATAGGAGCACCGAGCACCCACCCCACCCACCCCATGGATAGGTGTCTACCCATAAATTGCTGGGCTGAACCACGGACCCACCGTTAGTTGAGTCGTTGCCTATTCCCTCTGCCCTACATCTCTAGGTTTGCAGGTCATTTGAGCAACGGTAGAGGGGAGCCAGAGGGAGGTAGTGGGAGGTAGAGGGAGGCAGAGGGAGACAGATGGAGGCAGAGGGAGTCTCAAGGAGAAGGAGAGGAAGATACCGGCTGGAGACCTTGGAAGACCGGCCTAACCCTAACTGGAGATGGAAATTCGACGCTGATGGATGATGATTTCCAAGGACCAAAGAACACCTGACCCTTGACCTGGAATCGAATCTGACCTTATCTGTCTATCAACCCTGTTTTGACTGAGCACAAGTAGCCCTAAATCAGTTGGCATCTTGCGCGATGTTAACATCTCGAGACAACGATAAAACTGGAGATGGAAGAGAAGATCTAAAACTACAGCAACACTTCCACAGCAGATCAACTGCATCAATGCACTATAGGTGGAGTCAGAGGTCAAGTCAGAGGTCAAAAGGTAAAACGTCCGGAATAGAGACCCTCCTTGCTAACTTATAAGGCATTTACCCGGGAGAGGATGTTTCTACCATGTAAACAAAAACACCATCTAGGCTCTCTAATCTAGAGATGATGAACTTCTGCGTCAGGTGATAAATACACAGACACAATGTTAAGTATAATATGTGAGTCCATAAATAAGCTAAGCCAGTGAGTCAGACATAAGCGACTACATTTCCTTAGCCTCGGCATACGAGGGCGGGTGGCCCGTCATTTCCCTCTCCGTCTGATCCTCCCATCCACCACATCGTATTAGCCACAGCTGGGTTGGTTAGAGGTCATTCCATGGATCACTCCAGAGGTCACTCCAGGTGTAGTCGAAACCTCGCAAGAACCGTCTGCCTAGCGAGGATTTGAAGTCCTACTTCCAATTAGATATAATAATAAAATTATAGTCTAGCGCTAGACTATGATGACGAACCCCAATGTGCAAACGTATACATGAAAAAAGTACGCATTCGCACACATCCCACGCAGCCTGACTCGTGTTCGCACGTACCCTGTAATCTTCCCTACACCACCCCACATGCACCTACTTCTTCCAAAACATGTTTACTCTTATCTAACTGGAGAACTGTTGGCAACACCAACGACCTTCACCCCATTCACCTATGTAACAACTCCAGCATGCTCTTATTCCTTAACCAGCATCCCGTCTTTGTTTGCGTGCATGTGTGTGAGTGTGTGTTGTGGTGTGTGAGATGCACTTTATACACGTAGGCTACTCATAGTGGCGCCATGGACAGAATCAAGGAGACCTTACACACGCGTCTGCCTCCTCCTCCTCCCTTTGACCTGCCCTGGAAGTTGACTTGACACCAAAACCGACCAATCAGTGTAGCCATAATTATTTGGCGATGTGCCATGTACATGTAGCGTTTCTCCCAGTCTCTGTCGTCTCACTCATTTTGCTGATGCGCATGCGCGAGTGTTTTCAAAAGACAGACTTGGTCGTGTGTGTGTGTGTGTGTGTGTGTGTGTGTGTGTGTGTGTGCGTTCTGTCGTTCTTGCGACTGAAACAAGCCCAAAGATGTCGTCTACTCTGGACCTTATAATTATGGGCTGTTTTTAGACCGTTCGTTAGGTTGACGTCGGTCGTCTCAAATTTAGGCCACAAACGACACAAAGGTCAGAGGGAAGTCCGAAAGTGAGGTCGGAAGGAAGGAGGAGGATGGGGTCCAGCTGCCAGCGGAAGAGAGGGGGTGTGGGGCTGAATTGCTATTAAAGGGGGTGGCGTCTTTAGGTCGAGAAATGCAGGGCGAGGAGACAGATGAGTCTGGGTATTCAGACGACACCTAAGTTTTAAATTGAAATACCGAGATGAGCCCGAGGAAGATGATGGTGGGTAATTGGGAGCTGTTGATGTCGAAAATTTATTTATATAGCGCCCCTTCAAGAAGTCTAACTCAGCGGCGGATGAAGAGCAGAAAATGTGAGAAATTTGAGGAATGAGATCTGGTATCTGTTGGCCTCAACGTTTTTCAAATCCCGCCTCGTTTATCAGAGCTACCCACCGAATGCCCTCCTGCCCTCTCCTTATCGTCTCAGTGCCGCGTAAAAACTCGTTGATACCTTCTACGTCTAGCTATTATAGCACATGTAGCACTTGCACTCAACATGAACCCGGTTCTGAATTGGCACCAGAACGATTCAAACAAACGACTCTGCTCTCAAAGACGTCAATGTCAGATGACAATGGAGACAGACGGACGGACAGACAGACGGATACAGACAGACACACAGACGGACAGACAGACAGAAAGACGGACGGACACACGCACAGACAGACTTGGCTATGCGCGTTTCTCTGACTCCGATCTCTAAATGTTCTTCTGCAGTCAATAGTGTTAGCCTAAGCAAGCGAACAAACAGACCATGCGACTCCATCGATTGAACTAATGAATTATGTACATAGGCCTATTAGGCTTATCAGGCCTGCATGAGCTTATCAGGCCTGCATGAGCTTATCAGGCCTGCATGAGCTTATCAGGCCTGCATGAGCTTGTGTGTCTGCGTCACGAGCTTGTGTGGGTGACTGCACCACAATATAATAATTATGAATGCCTGACGATCTTTGCTGTCACAGTGAGTCTGCAATTTTTCTCATTGATCCTCTGATCGTGGCATATATTATGGATCCGTCCATTATAGAGCGAACAACGAACAGAGCAACACCCCTACTGTGTTGTTCATTACCTCTCCCTGCATTGTAGTCACCTGCAATAGGCACATGGGGGGGGAAGAGGAGGAAGGGTGACTGCGGGTGTATTGGGTGCGTTGCTTCACAGAGCCTGTCATTATTTTTATACTCAGCAAGTCAGCATAGGTATCGCACTCACAGGCTGAGATCCCTTCAATTATAACCTCCCCAACGCCTTTGTTTGCCTCCTGGCGATTGCCAGAATTACCCCTACAAGGCTACAACCTTGAAACCGCGTCTTGTATCTGAGCAGTTCCACAGAGACCAATATTTTTCACTGAAAACTAATTACAGAATACAGATTAATCAATTCAAAAAGATTAGCCTACCCGTCTTGGTTTATCATCAAAATATAATCGAAAAATCGTATTATCAGAACTTCTAAAGCGCCGCTCGAAGAAAAAGCGTAGGGCGTCCGCTTATTCACGAGCGCTGCATTGAGTGAGATTGAGGGCTTGTCCTGTATAGAGATGTGCTAGTTAACGTACTATTCCAGTCGCAGCTGAACTTTGACTTACGCTAAGTATTATTATGTCAACATGTTTTTAATTGACAGCAGCTGTTTAAGTTGAACGTCTTATCTAAGTTAAAAAGAGGACAGGGTTTCCTGAACAGTAGCAGCAAATGCCGCTCGTGTTGATATCCAAGATGTAGGATAAAAGATAGAAAACCGAAGAAGAGAGAACAAGAACAAGTCTTCCAATATGTTGTCAATACCAATCTCCCACCGATTCTCCCACCAAAGCGGTAACCCAACAAAATGCTTCAACTCTACGTTACAAACTTACAACCAATGGACCCTACACCCAAAAGAGACTGTAATCTGTTCTCCAAAGACTACAATCACTTTCACACGAGACTCAACTCTGCTCCACCAAAGACTAAAATAATTAAAAGCGCTATTCCCAGATACATGCACATGAAATAAAACTCGGTCGTAGAAACTATAGAAATAAATTCATTATTTTAAAAAGCATCTACAAAAATATGTTGGATACAAATGACTGGTAACTTACTGGTCTGAAGAAGCGGCAATTCTTGTAACACTTAATTCACCCGTATACGATCAGTGGGCCGACTGGCACGCCTATTTAAGTAGTTGCAGACCGGGCGAGTTCATTCGCCGAGCAGGGGTGAGAGCATCGTAGCTGGGCGGAAATCGACTTCATAAGCTAAACCACACGTGGCGAAGCGAGCGTAGTCGGTCTATTTAGGTTAACACGGGCGTAAAAATAAAAACCAAGAAGTAGGCTAGAAAGTGGGAGTGTCGCTCCGCCTTTCTGTCTGTCTGTCTGTCTGTCTGCATGACTTTCTGTCTAACAGAAACCTAATTGTACTGTTTATCAGTAATCTATACAAATAAAGAGATTCTGTGTTTCTATTTGTCCGGGATGTATTTCAACAGTTTTTTGAGCTTTTCGCTCCAAACCTTCACTACTGTGTCCGTCTCAGCATGGGACACTCAGGAGGATTCGCCGGTGAATAAGCTGATCTCCCTGACGGGCCTGACGTGCAGTGGCGTAGCCAGTTATTTTTTCATGGGGGGCAGTGGGGTGGCAGCTTAAAATGATGGGGTGGCTACCGTTGGCAATTAAAGCGTGCATCGGCATCGGTATATTGCCATAGACTATGTATTTTTAGATTTTGGATGTATTACAGTATTGGACATAATACGCATGCAAGCCTCACTAGCTTGTCTGTCCCACAGTGCACTATATAGTGGCCTGTCCCACTTTCCCATCACCCACCCTATAAGAAGTTGTACAGCAAGTTGTATAA
The DNA here is from genome assembly GCA_949752735.1 of Lumbricus terrestris. NCBI lineage: Eukaryota > Metazoa > Annelida > Clitellata > Crassiclitellata > Lumbricidae > Lumbricus > Lumbricus terrestris. The sequence continues at coordinate 45,618,295 of OX457047.1, read as the reverse complement.
AAAATAAATTAAGTCAGAAATTATATAACATTCTTTAATTCTGTAACGCGGCATATAATTTGGGTTATAATTTATGGTCGCCATTTTGGATCCGCCATCTTTTCATTTATAGAGCGCCTGTTCTCGGGTAATATTATTTTATTTCTGATATCGTGTCTGACACGAATCTCAACGACCGACAATCGCAGTCGATGTTTTTGGCAAGCCTCCGTTGAATCAACTTCCCCGTCTCGCTCTGCAGCTGGGAGCTGTAGCAAAACGGAGGAGGTGAAGTTGACTGACTGCCATCAGCGATATTTTCGGACGACCAAGCGGCATGATGCAAAGTGTCAAGGCGATACATTCAGGCAGATAAGAGAGAGGTAAGATAGACGGACAGAAAAGGACAGTCCGCCCACGCACCGATGCCTGATGGAGAGTGAGGGCAATACAGCCAGACGGACATGAGATAAGGGAGAGGTAAAGAGAAGAAGACTAAGACTCTGTCACACGACACTCGCACGTGTCGAAATTGCGACGTTAGATTAACGCCTCGAAGGGAGAGGGAGGCCCACGTGTGCGGAAATTGAAGCTGAGTATATGCGCCGAAGGCTAGCTGGGAAACTGCGCAGTTCAGTTTTCATCCGGGACTTGTGTGGTTGACGTGAATCACGTCCTAGGAGCACTGAAGGCAGAACACGCAGAGACGTGGAAGAGGTGAGTCGTAGAGGTGCGATCGGAACTTTGAGGAGAGAAGACGTATTCGTGTTTAAGTCAGATGCAGCCAGAACGTTGAAGGAAGAAGATGTCTCTTGTTTAAAGTGGACGCGGTCGGAACTCAAGAAAGAACAAGATGTTTTATAGTTAATATAAAGTATAGGTATATAAGACGAAAACGGTCAGAACTTTGAACGAACAAGACTGAAGTGATGGATCATTGCGGCTGATTCTCGTCGGCAAGATTCGCACTCGGGCTTCATCATCGGGCCAGATCCTGGAGAAGAACATGTCAACGCCGTTCTTCGCGCCATGTCACGATGGACTCTCTTTATCTGGACATGAGGTACGAGTGGGTTTTAGGGTGATCGGTTCTTTAACTTTGGGCTACTTTTAAATTGGCCGAGGGACTTGAAAGTAAATCGGGGACTAACTTAGCTTTACTCCGGTCCAAGTGTGTTTGCATTGAATGTCTTTGAACATAACAAGAAGCTATTAGTTAAAATATCTGACTTTGTTTATTGTTTGCATTGAGTGTAATCGAAGTTGGTTACGTAATTGATTGATTACTTTGAATGTGGTTGTTGTTGATTGAGGATTCAATTGATAGACTATAATAAGAAACATTACTGAAATTACTGACTTTGTTCACTGATAGTGATAGAATTACCTGTAGACCTAATTCATATTGCGTCATGGAAGAAAGTAGACCTGTAACACCTTCACAGCCGTCTAGGCCTCCCTCATCATTGGAGGTAGTGATGGAGGCTATAACATCTATGCACTCGTCAATGCAGATCAATGCCCGGGAAACACAAGAAGCGATCTCCGCAGTGCAATCAAATGTCACAGAAGAAATCTCCGCAATACAATCAAATATCACAGAAGAAATCTCCGCAATACAATCAAATATCACAGAAGAAATCTCTACCGTAAGGTCAGATGTAAGGGAGGAAATTTCGGCCGTGCACTCTAATGTTAGAGAAGTGCTAACGGAGGTTGTGACACGCTTAGAGCGGCTCGAGGAATCGCCGGTCCCAAGATCTGTTGTGGGTTTGAACCTGGGACTGAAGTCCCCCGCTTCCATCATGGCGGACGCACCTTACCAGTCGACCATCAGACTGGCAGAGTCTTCAGGCGCTAGGCCTAAAGATTTCACCCACTTGGGCACGCTGCGCAGAAGTGAGCGTCTGGCCCACAAGGATCCAATCTCATACAGAGAGCTTGGCAGCCGAGATGGTTGGCAATCATTCCATCGGTTGGATTTGAACCAGAGAGTCCCCTCCTCTTATCCTCGATCCATATCCCAGGACCATGACCATGACCCACAACAGCACGCGGCCTCCTTACCGTACGATGATCCGGAATTGGCAACTCCGGGGATGACGGTGGGGGCGGGCGTTACAATTGGTACCAGAAGTGGGGTACTGGTACAAATTGGTTCTAGGGATTCTGGTGAAAATAGGTCAGAAGAGGCAACTGACTATGCTAGGAGAGGAGAAAGGGCAATATCTTTTGAACGAAGGAAGGAAAGGGAATTTGCTGATAATGTGGAAATTATGTCTGATGAAGGTAGTGTGGACATTGAAATCAGCAGGATGATGGAAGCTAGACCTAAAACTGTTAAAATAATTGATAACAGAATGCAAACAGCACTGCAACCGGAGTTTAGGGACTTAGAAATAAGTAAACCGATCGCCAATCAATTGCCACGGGAGGGGGGTGATAAGGCTAATCCAGTTCCTTTGGCCTTTTCGTCGCTTCCTCATGTCGAATATCCTCGACCTAATCCGCAATGGAGGATGCAAGCGTCGCTCGCAGACGTCGGTCGACAAAGAGCAGAAACAGCGATGAACCCGGTCGACATTCGGCAATCAACGTCGGGAATGCCGACCTCAATGGCCGACAGCGCTTTCGACGGCCGAACAACTTCAACCTTGGTCGGTCGAGGCTACGCTCGACCCGATCTCCGACCCGAACCTGTGGTGATGGCGACAGTCGACCGAATGCAACCGTACGCTCTTCCCGACCATTCATATCTTTCGCGGATGTCTGCTCCGACCCACGCTCCGAGCGCGTTCTACGAAAACATCGACAACCGGGTTTGGCTCGACCCGCTCCGCTGTCCCGACCCGCTTCGACCAAGTGACTCCGTCTACCCTCGGTGGCCTACAGTTGTAGAATCGGCGAGAATGAGTTCCTGCCTCGGCGCGCAGCATTATGGATTCGGCCGTGAAATCGAAGCGCCCCGTTCAGCACTACTGAAGCCGACACTTCCGGTGAGGATTGAAACAACTGGCGTCGATAAAACACCTGCGTCTTCCAATGTTTCGGTTGGCCTGATCCGAACCGTCCCGATGACCACCGTCGCGACACAAACGACCGGCGACCTGGAATTACCGTCTACCAGCTTGGGTGGAACCGCGAAGGAGCCTGAACCGACCGCGTCTGCAACACCTAAAGTTGGCGAGGTGAAATCGTCATCGACCCCTGCTCCAAAGCCAAAGCAATGGCTAAAACTCGGTTCGTACAGCGGGAAGACCGATGTCGAAATCTTTCTTCGCAGATTCTCCGTTTGTGCAAAAAACAACGGCTGGTCTGAGGAGGAAAAGCTAAACCAACTTGTTGTCGCTTTAGTCGAACCAGCAACGAACTTGCTAAGTGAGACAAACGCAGACAGTTTGGACACCTGGACAGCGCTGGTCCAGCGACTGCGAGAGAGATATGGGAATGCGGAACAACAGGCCTTGTTCCAGACACAACTGAGTACCAGGAAACAGAAGCCTGATGAAGATATGGGATCGGTGGTGGATGACATCCGCCGGTTGACGTCACGAGCGTATCCGGGTTCTTCGACTGTCCACAGCGAAGCAATTGCCGTTCGGGCATTCTTGGATGCCTTGAGGGATCGAATTCTTGCTCTGAAGATAAGAGAGCGAGAACCGAAATCCCTCGATGAAGCCTACAAGGTGGCGATGCGACTGGACGGTTACCAGAAGGCGGAAGTTGGCGGCCATGAACAAACCGACCGACGTCATGGCCGAGTCAACGCGATTAAGGAAGGGGAAGACGCGAAAGTGAAAGACTCGGAACTGAAAGATTTGAGACGGGAGCTGGAGCAAATGAGGAAACAAATGGAGCAATTACAGAAGAAAGAGCGACAACCATCGTCGGCGCCACAGGTCAGATACGAAAACAACGGGCCATGGAGAGGTCGGAACGAGTCAACTAGAAATGAATGGTCGTATAACAATAGAGGTAACGGACGGGGAACTCTACGGTGTTTCCTATGTCATCAGCTCGGACATTTCAGCTCGGAGTGCAGACGTCGGCCACGTATGGAGATGGAAGTGGAAGCGGGAACTGCAGCGCGCCGGTGCTTTGAATGTTCCGCGACTGATCACCTTGTGCGCAATTGCCCCCAGCGACAAGCCGCGGGCGTAGGAGCAAATGAGGCTCCGAATGAAACAGCTAACGTATACCATGTGCAAGGTGGTACGAATGCATATTTGGCTCTGAAGGTCTATGGTAAAGACGTGTTGGCCTTGGTAGATACGGGGAGCGAATTGTCGCTAGTACCGGCATCTCTGGTGAGACAGAAGGACCTAGAGGCATCGACACAACTGTTAACCGCGGCGAATGGTACAGCTATACAAGTACTTGGAGAAACTGTCCTACGATGTCGTGCGGGCGATTACAAGTTCGAAGTTCCCTGTTTAGTAACCGCTCAAGTTAGTGAAATGATCCTAGGACTGGGGTGGTTGAATGAACAACAGGCTCTGGTGAGTCTTTCGAATGGAACTATCGTACTACACGGTCGCACGTTTCCTTTGGTCAGTCAAGGGCGGAGGGCCATTTGTCGGAAGATCGCGGCTGCACAGCACGTGAATATCCCGGCTTTGTCAGAAATGAACGTGGAGGTGTATGCAATACTTCCAGATTTGAAACCGACCAAGACTCAATGGGCTACACCACCACATGTATTGACATCGGGACTTGTGATCGCCAGTACGCTTCTACCGGAAAGAGCGATCGATATCACCATCAGAGTGTTGAATCCGACTGATAGAGTGATTAAATTTCCGAAAGGGGTGCAATGCCCTTTGGAGGAAGTGACAGTAGCTGAGGTCCATCAAGACGATAGTGGTGCTGCAGGTTGTGCCAAGGTGACTGAAGTGAAAGACCGCATTACCGCTGAAGATGCAGAGGTAGTGTTGAGTCCACTATGGTCGAACATCGCGGAGGACGTTCCACCAGGAGTACAGTGTCAGCTACGGGAAATTCTGATGCATCGTCGTGCCGCCTTTTCTCTCGGTGAATGGGATCTGGGCTTCACCGACATTTTACGACATGAGATCGACACGGGTAGCGAAACACCTGTTCGTCAGCCGCTGCGAAGACAACCGCTTTCGCTACTTCCTGTTATTGACGAACAAGTTCAGGCTATGCTGGATCAAGGGCTGATTGAACCGTCACTATCGCCGTGGGCCAGTAACGTGGTTATGGTTCAGAAACGAGACGGTACCCCCCGCTTTTGCGTTGACTATAGAGCGGTGAACGCCAAGACTCGCAAGGACGCCTACCCACTTCCGCTGATTAGCGAGAGCCTGGACGCCCTCGGCGAGGCAAAGTGGTTCAGCACCTTCGATCTCCGGGCCGGTTATCATCAGTTGGCTGTTCATCCAAGGGACAAACACAAAACTGCCTTCGTCACCCGACGCGGAAGTTTTCAATTCAAAGTACTTCCGTTCGGGCTCTGCAATTCTCCGGCGTCGTTTGGACGGATGATGAACCTTGTCATGGCGGGGTTAAATTTCGAGATCTGTCTAATCTATCTCGATGATATCATTGTCTTCGCCAGCGATCTGGAAACCCATTTGATCCGATTGGAACAAGTTCTCGTCCGCCTGGAGGGAGTTAATCTAAAACTGAAGCCCTCCAAGTGTAAACTGTTACAGAAAAAGGTGTTGTTCCTAGGTCACGTGGTCAGTGAACACGGAGTAACTACTGACCCGGAGAAGATCCAAGCCGTCCGTGACTGGCCCACGCCGCGGAAAGTCAAAGATGTGAGAGCATTTCTTGGGTTATGTTCCTATTATCGTAAGTTCGTACCGGGTTTCGCACAGATAGCACGACCGCTACACCAAATGACCAGGAAGGGCTATAAATTCGAGTGGAACGACCCAAGCGAGAACGCGTTCCAGAGACTCAAGAATTGCTTGACTGAATCTCCTATTTTAGCACTTCCGAACGACACTGGGACCTATGTTCTGGATACGGATGTATCGGGCCAATCCATTGGCGGGGTGCTCTCACAGGTTCAGGATTCGCAAGAACGGGTGATCTGCTACGGAAGCCGAGTTTGCTCGGTGGCTGAACAAAACTATGACGTGACCAGAAGGGAACTGCTTGCAGTGATCCACTTTCTTAAGGTGTACAGACCATATCTCCTGGGCCGGAAGTTCATTTTACGAACTGATCACTCTGCGCTTCAATGGCTACGCCGGACACCATTACCCATCGGACAACAAGCTCGTTGGCTGTCGGTAATGGAAGAGTTCGAGTTCGACATACAGCATCGGTCCGGAACTGCGCACCAAAATGCCGACGCCCTGTCTCGGAGGCCGAACCTTGTCGGTGCCATTCAAGAACGACGTCAACCACCTCAACCTAGCTCGTCCGAGATTGCGGATTGGGATCCGGTCGTCATCGCAGAAGAACAACGACAAGACCCTGATTTGAACTGGGTATTGCAGCGGATGGTGAAATCGTCCGAGATGCCAGCCGGAGATGAACTACGGAATTGCAGTGGTGTGATTAAGACGTTAGTTCATCAGTGGCCTCAGTTGACGGTTAGAAACGGACTGTTGCACCGGGCCTGGCTGAACCCCGATGGTAAACCTGTTCGGTACCAGCTGATACCACCGGTCGGACGGCGGCTAACCATCATCCGACTCGCGCATGAAGGGATGTCAGGGGGACATCTTGGTGTCCGACGCACAACGGCGCAAGTTCAACAGAGAGCGTACTGGCCGGGGTGGAGAGATCAGGTATTCCAACAGCTGAGACGTTGCGATAACTGCGCCCGGTATATCAGAGGAAAGCCACCCAGACAGGGGCAACTACAGGACATGGCCGTCGGTGAGCCAATGGAATGTCTCGGCATCGACATTACAGGACCTCATCCGGTATCCAGTCGTGGACATCGCTATATTATGACGGTGATCGACCACTTCAGCCGGTGGGCGGAGGCCTATCCGATCCGCAACCAGGAAGCCGCGACCGTGGCCCGGATGTTGATGGATCAGTGGATTCCGAGGGTAGGCTGTCCAAAACAAATTCTGACCGACCAAGGCCCCTGCTTTGAGGCCGCCTTGTTCCGTGATCTTTGTCGACTCATGCAAATTGATAAAATCCGGACAACCCCCTACAAGCCGAGCACGAATGGGACGGTCGAACGACTACACAGAACCTTGAACTCGATGCTCGGGAAAGTAGTCTCGCAGAATCAGAAAGATTGGGATGTTCACCTGCCATGGGTCATGGGAGCTTACAGGGCCAGTCAACATGAAAGTACCGGATTCACTCCGAACAGACTCTTTCTCGGACGCGAAAACTGCCTGCCCATCGATCTCGTACTCGGGGACTGTAGCCAGAACTGTGATCCGCTATCTGTGGATGACTACGTCCAGAGAAGGACAGATGAAATGCGAGAGGCGTTCCAGTTAGCTCGGGAATGCATGCAAAAGCAAGCCGTCCGCAGGGCTTTCCGGTACGATCTTCGAGTCAGGAAGCCATCGTTCACTAAAGGACAGTGGGTCTGGTATTACTGGCCTCGGAGACGCGTTCACCTCAAGGACAAGTGGAGCAGCTGGTACTCTGGGCCGTACAAGATCCTGGAGCAAGTGAGTCCGGTCTTATTCCGGATCCAGAAGTCCGCCAGGTCACAAGCGCTGCTTGTGTACGTGGACAAGTTGAAACCGTATCTGGGAGAACCTCCGTCAGGTTGGACTGAACCTGACCCACAACCGCAGGAACCGATCGAGTTTCCGGGAACCGAGGACACTATCGACGCTCCGGTGGAACTATCAAGACCCCGCCGCACTATCAAGAAGCCAGCCCGGTACTGTACTTAAAGACCGTTTAATTACGGCCGGTTGAAAAATGACAGGAAGCTGCCTGTTTAACACTGATTTATTTTGATTTTGATGAAAATATTTTATTTTACATGTGAAGAATTCTCATGTTCATGTACAGTATAACAACTGTATTGTGCGTAATATGATGCTTGCCAAGGAATGCATAAATGGTGATTCATATTCGTATTGTATTCGTATTCATTAGTGTGCTGTATTGTGTATTAATATTTGTATTGAAACGCATAAGGATTGCATTGCATATGGACAATTTTACTATAGCCTTGCCGTATATAGACATAATAAGGACTGTCATTGCGCTATATAAATAATAAACTGACCTGAGGATAGATAAACTAAAGTGGCATATTTTAATTAAGTAATGACCTGTCTTGAGGATAGGTAGGCCTATTAACTACTAGGTTGAAGTTTGAAGATGGTTTCTTTGAGGTAGACCGTGGTGATAGTCGACAGACAGAGTTATAATAATATGAGCTAAACAGAGACCTAGGTTACACTGTATGGTATGTCTTTAAAGGTAGACCTGATACTATCGTGATAAGCTTATGGGTCTTGGGTAAATGTGGCCTTTAGCGACGCGGTGGTTAGACTTGGTAAGTTGCTAGTATGCCATAAAATGGCCTGAATACACAACTGATGCCTGGAAGAGTCTCGTGGTAATATAGACGCCATGGTATGAAATAGCTTAGCGGTAACGTTAATGATCTACATGTATGTGATCGAATTATATTTCTGTCTGTGGCTTGAGTCCCCGTTGACCATACAATCGCTAGTGTATGACTGAACTGAAAGTAGCCTGTAAGGACATAAATGTTGATAAATTTTGACGGAACTCTTGAAAAACAACGACTGGCTATATAACTACCATATTAATTCTTCTATTTCCTTCGCTTGTAATGACTTTTGAGCGCTGAAGCGTGATTAGCGATGACCGTTCAGTGCTTAATTTTGTTCTTTGCATATAATTTTGAACTCGTGATGTACAGACCAGAGTACGGCCTTATTTACGCATTTCAGAATATATTCGTCCAATTAAATAAATTCCGAAATAAGGGTGGGGGGAGAATAGTGTAACGCGGCATATAATTTGGGTTATAATTTATGGTCGCCATTTTGGATCCGCCATCTTTTCATTTATAGAGCGCCTGTTCTCGGGTAATATTATTTTATTTCTGATATCGTGTCTGACACGAATCTCAACGACCGACAATCGCAGTCGATGTTTTTGGCAAGCCTCCGTTGAATCAACTTCCCCGTCTCGCTCTGCAGCTGGGAGCTGTAGCAAAACGGAGGAGGTGAAGTTGACTGACTGCCATCAGCGATATTTTCGGACGACCAAGCGGCATGATGCAAAGTGTCAAGGCGATACATTCAGGCAGATAAGAGAGAGGTAAGATAGACGGACAGAAAAGGACAGTCCGCCCACGCACCGATGCCTGATGGAGAGTGAGGGCAATACAGCCAGACGGACATGAGATAAGGGAGAGGTAAAGAGAAGAAGACTAAGACTCTGTCACACGACACTCGCACGTGTCGAAATTGCGACGTTAGATTAACGCCTCGAAGGGAGAGGGAGGCCCACGTGTGCGGAAATTGAAGCTGAGTATATGCGCCGAAGGCTAGCTGGGAAACTGCGCAGTTCAGTTTTCATCCGGGACTTGTGTGGTTGACGTGAATCACGTCCTAGGAGCACTGAAGGCAGAACACGCAGAGACGTGGAAGAGGTGAGTCGTAGAGGTGCGATCGGAACTTTGAGGAGAGAAGACGTATTCGTGTTTAAGTCAGATGCAGCCAGAACGTTGAAGGAAGAAGATGTCTCTTGTTTAAAGTGGACGCGGTCGGAACTCAAGAAAGAACAAGATGTTTTATAGTTAATATAAAGTATAGGTATATAAGACGAAAACGGTCAGAACTTTGAACGAACAAGACTGAAGTGATGGATCATTGCGGCTGATTCTCGTCGGCAAGATTCGCACTCGGGCTTCATCATCGGGCCAGATCCTGGAGAAGAACATGTCAACGCCGTTCTTCGCGCCATGTCACGATGGACTCTCTTTATCTGGACATGAGGTACGAGTGGGTTTTAGGGTGATCGGTTCTTTAACTTTGGGCTACTTTTAAATTGGCCGAGGGACTTGAAAGTAAATCGGGGACTAACTTAGCTTTACTCCGGTCCAAGTGTGTTTGCATTGAATGTCTTTGAACATAACAAGAAGCTATTAGTTAAAATATCTGACTTTGTTTATTGTTTGCATTGAGTGTAATCGAAGTTGGTTACGTAATTGATTGATTACTTTGAATGTGGTTGTTGTTGATTGAGGATTCAATTGATAGACTATAATAAGAAACATTACTGAAATTACTGACTTTGTTCACTGATAGTGATAGAATTACCTGTAGACCTAATTCATATTGCGCCATGGAAGAAAGTAGACCTGTAACACCTTCACAGCCGTCTAGGCCTCCCTCATCATTGGAGGTAGTGATGGAGGCTATAACATCTATGCACTCGTCAATGCAGATCAATGCCCGGGAAACACAAGAAGCGATCTCCGCAGTGCAATCAAATGTCACAGAAGAAATCTCCGCAATACAATCAAATATCACAGAAGAAATCTCCGCAATACAATCAAATATCACAGAAGAAATCTCTACCGTAAGGTCAGATGTAAGGGAGGAAATTTCGGCCGTGCACTCTAATGTTAGAGAAGTGCTAACGGAGGTTGTGACACGCTTAGAGCGGCTCGAGGAATCGCCGGTCCCAAGATCTGTTGTGGGTTTGAACCTGGGACTGAAGTCCCCCGCTTCCATCATGGCGGACGCACCTTACCAGTCGACCATCAGACTGGCAGAGTCTTCAGGCGCTAGGCCTAAAGATTTCACCCACTTGGGCACGCTGCGCAGAAGTGAGCGTCTGGCCCACAAGGATCCAATCTCATACAGAGAGCTTGGCAGCCGAGATGGTTGGCAATCATTCCATCGGTTGGATTTGAACCAGAGAGTCCCCTCCTCTTATCCTCGATCCATATCCCAGGACCATGACCATGACCCACAACAGCACGCGGCCTCCTTACCGTACGATGATCCGGAATTGGCGACTCCGGGGATGACGGTGGGGGCGGGCGTTACAATTCTTTATCACTCGTAAAAGTAAAAAGTAAAACAAACACAGGGATTGGGGTGGCAGCTGGGGTGGCAGCCCTTTCATTTGGGAGGGGGCGGCTGCCCCCTCTGCCCCCCGTAGTTACGCCACTGCTGACGTGGCTTTTGTGGGGCGCTGAGAAATTCTTCAAGATTTACATTACATCTCTGCCACCATGGGGACCAGGTGGGGGTGGGACAAAAACCCTCATTTTCGCTAAAATTTCCCCCGAAAACCCAAATTTCACGGGTGGTTTACCGGTGGAGGTCGGAGTGTGGTGGGATGTTGTGGGGTGTGGGGGGGGGTGGGAGGCTGGGGGAGGAAATTTTCCCGAAAACCCAAATTTCACGGGTGTTGTACCGGACCGGTGGAGGTCGGTGTGGTGCGGTGTTGTGGGGTGAGGGGGGGCTGGGTGGAGGACATTTTCCCGAAAACCCTAATTTCACGGGTGGCGTACCGGTGGAGTTCGGAATGTGGCAGGATGTGGTGGAGTGGGTGTGGTGGGGTGCAAGGCCGTAGCCAGGGGGGGTGTTTTGGGTGTTTGAACACCCCCCCAAATGGAAAATGTGAAAAATAATAGAATGCATTTACGAGCACACGTTGTAAAAACCATGAAATAAAACCATGAAAACACTTCCAGAATTGGAAAATATAAATAAATAGAATGAATTGGTGACATTTTCTGAAGATTTCGGCCGCATAACTAAAAAAGGTCATCAGTTTTTCGAATGGGAAACTGAAGAAACACCCCCCGAAATCAAATCCTGGCTACGACCTTGGGGGTGGCCGCAGCGGGTCGAATCCTAAATTTCCCGGGCAACGCCGGGTACCCCAGCTAGTCGTAAATATAGTTGTAGCCTACGCCTAATGTGGGCCTAGACCTGCGTGGTTTTTACATTTGACCTATAGATTCTGCTCAAACTTTTACAAATCTAAATCGTGCGTTTTCTCTATATTTCAAAGACAACGGCGCCAAAATAATCAAACCCTCAGGATCAGCTCAGTCCAGAGGATTCTTCCCCCACCCAAAACAACCGGGCTCAGTCCCTCTCCTTTTCCCCCTTCCAGGTTGGCTCTCCACTCCCGACGTGAATTTCGGCTCATTTATTACGCCCATGTGTTGCACTAACACAATTGTTGTGTTCGCCCTGTATATAGATTAGGATCCACTTGCTCAGTCAAATCAAAGTGGCTTGACAGGGAACGTAGGCACGGCGGCTATAGAACGTTGCGACCTTGCTACGGTCATCCTTCTATGAATCTATGTCTTTATTGTCTTGCAGGTTCTCATTGTACAAGAACCTTGAGAGCAAGTCCTTCACTCGTCACTCGATGTTCTGTCGTGTTTGCTGGTGTATGTGTGTGTGTGTTGGTGTGTGTGTGTTGGTGTGTGTGTGTGTTGGTGTGTGTGTGTGTTGGTGTGTGTGTTGGTGTGTGTGTGTGTGTGTTGGTGTGTGTGATTCTGAACCTTTGAAGGATGCATGCAGTGACGGATCCAGAAAGTTTAGAAGAAGGGGGGGGCAATTTTTAAATGGCGACCGACGACCGAACATTTTTCTGATTCCATAATCTGATAACCTTTTTAGAACTGTCTCTAAAAATAATTCAGCACCCAACTCCGGTAATTTTAAATCTGATGACTTTTTAGTCATTCGCCACTTTCTCTGTCTGATGACCTTTCTCGACTGCACGAGTTCGAAGCCTGACTTGCTAATGGAGGGAATTTGGGAAAGGATGGGCATGTTCTTTCTCAATCTCAAATGGAGGGGGCAATGGCCGGATTGCCCTTCCCCGGATCCGCCCATATTATATGAAAGTAGAGTCGTCATGATGTCAGGTTCAACTTCAGGTCAACATCCAAGGACCCCACACACTCCACTGACTCCAGGGACAAGACTGTAAAGCTGCAGATCACGGCTGCCATTCATATCACCACACGTGTAGGCCTATACAAGTTACAACCTTCAAGTTGTCTGCATAGATCTGCAGGGTGCTGCCCTCTCGATCGCGAGATTCGAGCTAGAAACGACCCAGACATAAAACTCGAGCAGACATAATCTGTCACTGTCATACTATAGTCGTGCCAGTCCAAAGCTCAGTCTGCTGAGATAAGAGAGGAGGGCATCCGAGGGCGATGCACTTGATCATCTGCTACTATCGATAGTGTCGTTAAGCATCAATATATTCACCATATTATTATTGGACGTCTTGCATAAACATAATATCCTTGGATCGTACGTTAGTGTTCTACAGCAAATGCAGTATACGATAAATGTTGATTGCTTCATTGGTCACGCATGGCTCGGGAGTCGGGACCGTCCTTTAGAGTACAGATCTTTCAACTTCCAGTGGCGGCGCCAGGATTTCAGTTTTGGGAGGCTGAATCCTCGCCGAGGAAATTTTCTAGTTTCACTCGTCAAAATTCCTGACGATCTTTTTTAGTCATTTGGTCGAAATGTCGAAATCATCTCGTGCATAATTATGTTTCAGTTGGGGGGGGCTAATCATGGAAATATTTAATTCTTTCTTACATTAAAAACCGGATGGCCTTTTTGGAGGGGCTTAGCCTCTGGCGCCGCTACTGGTAGACATACTTTTGATTTATCATGCATAGAAAACTATCGTTCATAGAATCTTAGGATCATCAACAGCATAATACAATATTATATGAGAGTCGAGTAGGTCTAAGCTAGGCCTATGCTCCCGCGATGGCTGAAACTCTCATCAAATCTTTTGATAGATTGATTGATGAAAACATTGAACTTGGATCGGCGACTAATTGTAGTTGAACAGGCACGAGACCACGAGTCCCTGGATATGCTAGATGTCAACAAGGCACGTGCCCCGTCCAGAAGAGGGGTCACACCCCTCTCCATCCGCTCCAGCAGCAGCAGCAGCAGCGCTTCAAGGGCTCGGTGTCTATATAGCTATAGCCGCTAAACGACCTATGATCTCACAAACAAAGAAAAATAACATTAACGCCCTTACGCCCAAAGTTTATCCTCTTCAACATGCTTCGAGTTTTGCCCGTAGAATGATTCTTTGAATACGAGCAAGGATGAATGCAGATAAGCAAGTAAGTAAGTATTTTTCTTTATTACTCCACTTGCAAACGCACAATGGGACAAAATATAACATAATAATATCACATAAAAGAAATAATTGGTAATAATACAAACAAATTAAATCACAAGTTGAATAGAATTAGGCCTACTAAAATATTAGCGTAAAACAATTAGGCCTAAGTCATCTATAGGCCTACTGGCGACAAATCCTTTTCCAATCAGCGAATCACAGAGTGCTATCTCCAGATCACGTGAGCGACGCCTAATCGAGGGAGTATTCACTATCTTGCAGTCACTCGTTTTGGTGGGAGGTCACGCAGAACAATTCGGCGTATTGTAATTTTGGAATGTAAATCTCAGAGAAGCAATCTCATGAGCGCTGACAAAAAACACGTCAGGGAGACCAGCCTATTATATAGAGTACGACCTCCTCGTCATGACTGTTCATTTTTCATTTGTCAAAGTAAAGGTCAATGTACAGACCACAAAGTGACCATACGGCTTTGACCCCATAATACTCTATTATTAGTCGGGTGAGAATGATCGTCCTACACCACAGCACTTATGCTGCAGTCCGTTTCAATGGCTGCCAGGTCTTAGGATGAAGTCCACTTCAACGGATCGAGCTGCAGCCAAGATTTATTATTATATTCGTGATATAAAGAAACACACGCAACAGTCATAATAATGCTTGTTGAACATCTTTCGCAATTAAAGTCTTTCTCTCTTCTGCAGAACCAAATGATCTCGTCACACTGCAGCAGTGGATATATTTATGTAGCGCTTCTATAGCGAAGATGCTTATGCATAAAGCCATGACTACCACCAGTTATCCATAGAGACGAAACTACAAGAGGGGGAGGAATGGGTGGTTAATTGGTTATGAATGCAACTCATTGATGCAATTGATCGACGTCGAACTAAAAAAGAGAAAGACATCTGAAGAAAAGATCGTCGCAGATGAATATGAATCACCGACGATCGAGGCATCGAGTGAGACGGGGAAAGGGTGGGGATACCCCAGTGGGTGAGACCGAGGGAAGGGTGGGGGTACTCCAGTGGGTGAGACCGGGGAAGGGTGGGGAACTCCACAGACGACATCTGTCGTCACTTTTGATGGGGAAAGTTCCATATCTCAAAGGCGCAGAACAACAACAAACATCACAGATGACGAAGTGTGTATACTGCGCAACAGCTTCATCATCTGCGAACGTTGCAATGACAACGAGCAGTACAAGAATGTTTAAAAGAAAAATTAAATCGACTGCCAATCAGCAGCAGCTGCACTCTGCATGCGCACAAAACATCTACAGGCTATGTGGGCATTGCAATGTGGAAATTCAAAAAGTTTCTGATGGGGAGGGGGTACATCCCCTCCCCATACGCTCTTTCTCTGCCTGTCTGTCTGTCTGTTACTCTATCTCTGTGGCTCGCGATAGATTTACTACTTTAATCTAACGGCTTGAACAGCAGGTAGTTTGTTAGTATGTGTTAGAATGGCGTATTTAGGGGTGGGGAGGGTTGAAGGTTCAAACATCGTTCAGAGGTGCTCCCAGTGCGCAAGACCATTTGAGAAGACCCAGGCCTTGCGAAGAGAGAAGGAAGCGGAGAGAATTGTCAGACAACTGACTTGTCAGACAATTGAATTGTCAGTGTCGAGAAAGCTATACTCTAGAATAAGAATTGTCAGACAAAATTGTAAAGCGAACAGAAGGAGAAAGCGCATTTGAAAGAGAAGGAAGAATTGAGGCAAATGATCGAAACTGAGGTTCTAGAGCTCAATAGCTGCAGAGCTTTAAGAGCACGAGAACTTTTTTGTTTTCTTCCCACACGAACTGTCCTCTTCTAGAAAATGTGTTCGTAAATTACTTAACATTCGGATGTTTGCAAATACAGATTCTGAAGCAGATACTTCAGTGCACATCCACTCCTTGATGAGTATCACCTAGTGTTGGCCATTTAGTCTGCAGCTAAAAACGTTCTCTTAAAACAGTTGCTGTCTTCCATGCATCGCACTTTCTCTTCTTTAGATATTAATAACTTAGGTGCAATCATTCTGCAGACACTTTAATTTCTCCAGCATGTTTTTTTAAATCCTGAGGAATCACATACATATAGGCTGGGTCTTTAATAGCATCCCGTAGTAAAGTCTTTATTGCACAATGCAACTCCGTGTAAATCAACGTCTGACCCTCCCCTATTTGACCTTCAACCGCTTTCGAAATAAGGTCCAAACAATAAAATGAATTCGTGTTTCATTCTGTTGATCAAGAGATGAAATTGAATTGAACAGCTCTTACCTATTATAGAGCATACCAAGTTATTAGCTCATGCCCTAAGCACATCTTTTTGAAGTCTCGGAATAACCCTGTAAGTACATCTTTTTGAAGTCTCGGAATGACCCTATAAGCACATCTTTTTGAAGTCTCTGAACGACCATCTTTTCTCTGGGTCATTCGCACTGGGAGCGCCTCTGATTGGTGCTCATTGGGAGGAGAGGTGCTATATAAATTTATAGATACAATACAATCCGATATATTTCACTTTCAAGTACACAATGACAAACTCCACCTTAGAGCAATCACTTTCAAAACAAATAACAGTACTGCAAAAATCAGAGACACAAGAAAAACCAAAAAAGAACAAAACCACCATCACGGATTTCATTAAATAAGAGAGAGTTTTGCGTTGCATACTTCAGCCAAACATACAACGGTGGAAACTACGATGAAATCAACTGACGTTATAACCATCGAGAACATCTGTCTTTCCGAACAACGATCGCTTCATCGTGCAGCTCAGCCATTCCATCTTTCCAACCTGATTCCTCAGTTCCGCATTTTTCCGCTCCAGCTGAAAAATCTGTTCCTGCATCTCCACGTACTTCCTCTTCCTCGTTTCACGCGACCGACGTGACGCGAGGTTGTTCTTCTTTCTACGTTCGACGTACTTTGTCGTCTTTGACACCACGTCATCCATTTCACCAACGTCTCTGCTGCGTTCACAGATGGCAGGACACGCGTAGTGGTCAATGGCTGGATGCATTGCAGGGGTCTTAGGATGAATGGGGGCAGCGTAGTTGTGGTCAAGGAAGTGGACAGTGACGCCACTTGGAGCGGTTGGTATCAGCGATGATGATGATTCGGAGACTGGACGCTTGATGCTCTTTGCAGCAACGCTAATCACATTCGGCTTAGATGCAATTGGTGGCAGATCAGGTTTTGGTTCATTAACATCGTCCTCGATCTTCACCTGTGCAATACCCTAGGAGTAAAACATCAGCAAGTTAGGTTGACTCGTCAGTGTTTTACAGGCTCCATAAAACCCAGTTGTATCATCGTGTTTGGACCATTCGATCGACTTTAACTGGTCAGACTGAAGATACATCGTGACATCTGCTTCTGCATCAATGTGTCTGTCGCATCGAGTGAAGAGAAGCAAAATTAAATGTTTACTTTTAGTTTATCTATTAAATTCACTGAAGTGAAACTTTGCTTACATTTGAAATCGTATATGTTGTTGGCAGACTTATTATATTCAGATTCAGATAATCACAGTGCTGAAAACAATGATTTGCTGGGCAAGAAATTGACTGAAGTCTATACATTTAAGTCCTCATTCTTAAGGTTTTAAGAAAGCACAACTGACAGTTCTTAGGCTTTAAATCAGATCTGCTTAGCAATAACTACAGTCTCACAAACTACAATATATGCATAAACTTCTACAGTGCTAGTATCACAAAAGCTTATAAAAAAACAAGGGCTGTCAATCATAAAAAATTTCAATTTTGACTTGTTCAATTATTTTCTCATCAATTTGTTTACATGCTTCATGATCAATGCCCAATGACCATTTCTCGAGTAAACAACAGAATTTCCATAATCACAGAAGCACTATAAGATATTATATTGATTTTTTATTTTTTTTACCATATCAGATTTATTTATATTAATATTATTTATATTAATATATATATAAGATATACCCGTAAACACGATATTGTAGCAGAATACTTGTACAGAGAATTTTGAGCCTTATATAAAGATTAATAATGCAAAAGCAGAGAATCTAAGCTATAATTGTGACATGCATGTATATTGTATAACATCCATCAGACAGAAGAGTCTCAAAATATATCCAGACCCTTACCTCCTCTGTCGTTGTTGTTGTTGTCACGAGATCAGATAATTCTGAGAATATTTCGCAGTCAATGTTCTCAACATCAAAACTTCTTAGATCCCAGTCCGTTTCTTCATCCAGTACACTTCGCCTGAGGATGTCCAGCTCTACTTCTGTCTTTATATGTTGCGGTCGTTCATCGTAGTATGGCATCGGCAGAAGCGAGTTGTAATTCAAATCTGTCACCTGACAGTCATCCGTGTTTCTTTGGAAATCTTCATTGAGAACTTCAGTCTTTACTTCCCTCCGGATTTCTTTAGCGCATGTAACAGAATCAACCGTTCGAAATGTAAATCAATTCACTATTACAATATTAAATAAATTATGATGCAATTGGAATAAATTAATTAGCTAAAATTCAATTAAATGATCAATATTTGACAAACTAAAACAATTTTTTATGTAGTTGAATGCATTTAGCATCACAAAGATATCAGTTGGTGGATAAGTTTGAAAGGAAAGTAGGTGCATGAAACATTCTCAAAGTTGCTTAAGACACACTTGCTTAGAACTGTAGGGTAGCTATGTTAATCGCCTTCGTGAGGTTATTGTAAAGTGACATATCAATGTCCACATACACATAACACATACATTGATAGCACACTCACATTGGTGATCACAAAGTATAATTCCCTACCGTTCTGGCTAAATAGGCCACTGATCTTCCATCCGGAACGTGTGACCTGGTAGGTGTCCATCAAAATTTGTTGCAGAATCATATCCTCCTCGGCCATCTTCCAACATTAGCAGAATTCCATCGAGGGTTTGATCAAGCGTGACTGTGTTGTCAAGCGTGGCGCCATCCATTGGTGCGTGGTCGGCACAATCTGTTGTTGTTCTTGCACCACCACACTACCTGAAATTCACCATTTAACGTGTTAAGATAGTGAAGTGCAAACAGCAGATTCTCCAACCTTGATAAAACCCACTTGTGTCAAACTCCCTTGATCTTTAAATGAATATATCTCGCAGTAAAAAATTGAAAACAATGGATATGAGCTTACATTTGTGATTTAATTTAAACCCACTCTTAGTGGAACAATTAAGTTATACTCATTGCAATAGATGGCAAATGAGGGCATCGGCTCGATCGCCGAAATGCAGCTATTAAACAACATGGCCATCCCAGACTGATACAGACTATAGGATCTTATTTACTCAATAGATACATCTTAGGGCTGTCCAGTCAAAATCACAATTTAAGGAACTGCAGAATGCAGATCAAGTATTAAAAAGCTTGCTATTTGCTACACGGAGGCTTAGTAATTTCTACAAGAATAAAACTCAAAAGAAGCTTCTCCACAAACCCATTTCGATATCAAGTTTTGGCACGCCAGAGATATAATAGGCCTACATAGATAAGTTTCCAAATATTTCACTTTCAATCACTCATCACTTTCGTTTTCCCGGTAACACTGGTCTACGAGTATTTGGCCAATAGACTCTGCGGGACTCATACCTGGTTATCTGACTGTCTTCTTTCAAATGTTAACCGTTAGTCCTAAATTTCGCCATTTAACCAATATTTAATTTGGTGATTAATATATAATCAACCAAACAACATATGGAACTAGTGAAGCATAGTTAATAAGCAACGTGTCCGGCTACTAAGATCAAAGTTTAATCACATAAGCAGCAAAATGGTTGAATTCCAGAAGGCAATCGATCGTTACTAACTGAATCCCATGGAATACTACCATGTACAATCCGCTCAAACCAACTTTTTCAGTCTGGCTATGGTGACTACGATGATGACCTATATTTGCATAAAAATATCTCAAGGTGAGCGAATTGAAAACGTAAGCAAGTTAACTTACAGAATTTGTCTCAAAAGTTTAATCCCGAGTAAACAGCAATTTAAGAACTTTAAAAAAATAGAGCAACGAAAGTTATGCCACAAAAAGACAAAAACCAAAGATTTTAACAGGGAAAATCTTTGACAAAAACTACGTCGCATAAACAAGAAACGATTTCGGAAAATATCCACGAATAGCATCTGCTGAAAAAGAAAGGACGCGTTTTTCGGCGGTTTCTGTTTTTGCGATAAAAAATTAGTAAGTTCATTCTTTATAGAACAGGCTGTATGCAAATTTGCTAATTATCAGAAAAAACTTGCAAACCCATTTGCAAAACAATTTTTCAGTATAGCTACTTGTACTTACGGTTGAGTTTATTTGAAGGACTTGCTCAATGTCCCTACACAATAGCCGCCTCAGACGAGGATCGAACCCGTAAACTGAGTTACAGCCTTACAGGCCGACCGCAGTTTTTAAGAAAGACAATAATGCCGGTGTCATGAAACGGAGTATCCCCCCTGAAAGCTATCCGGGGGGGATGAATTAATCTATCCCCCCGGATGGAATTAACCGGTCTACACTATCCGGGGGGATAAACCTTTCTATCCCCTTTTTTGAAAAATGCGCATAATAAAAATATTTATGCTCTAATCAAAATTTAGAGTGACTCTAATTTTTTAAGTGTCCTAGGCAATGCTCAGATAAAGGCAACTCGAATTTATTTAGTGACTCTGAGTGTTCTTAAGTGTTTTAAATGTTTTAAGTGCTCTAAAAACAGGGCAAAACAAATTATCTAGTCGGAATAAACATACCTGTTAGTGTCATTGTTCAAAACAAAGCAGATAAAAATTAATTTGCAAAAAAAAACTACACGCGGAAGCGATTTTTTCGACTTTTTTAATTTTGGGGGGATACAATTAATACGGGGGATACTCTATTTCGTGACACCGGAATGATTAGGTTTGTGCCCTGCGCTTGGCTTTCGAGTGGCGCTTTTGAGGGTCTCGATTACGATTAGTGAGTTAAACTAAGTTGTTTCGGATAGGAGGCAGATTTCTTGTTACAGAGGAATCACTTGTCTGGCCGAAATCAGGTGGCCTATGAAAAACCAGACTCGCCGAAGCATTTCCGGTCCATGCGAGGACCATTCTGCACAGGACTGGAAACTCATATTTTACCGTCATTCTTCAATTTTGAACGATAATCAGAGATCATGAAATTTAACATCTTCCTTACATAACAAACGTATTCTATTAATTAGATTTATGAAGGGAGACTGATAAGTTATTATGCATAAAAAAGCAAAAAATGCCCTTTGACGTTTGAAACATATTTAATGATTCAAAACATTATTCAACATGGGGCGACATCTATGTACAAGTGAAACGGATGTGCAAATCATTTTCGCGAGTGAGCATTCCTCTTTTTACTTCTGCTTGCGGGAAGTTGCGGCCACGTAACGAGAGGAGGAGTCAAACTAATACGAATTACACTCAAAAGTGTGACTGAGTGGGTTTTTGTTTTTCGGATTTTGTGGGTTATGGCTGATTCTTCTGTTGATGACCTAAAAGGAGATATTGAAATACCTCTGACAGAAACAACGAATCTAAAATCCTCTTCAAAAAGGTGAACCAATCCCGACTATTTGCATGAACTTAATGCGTATTAGCTGCATAGTCTACTGACTCTACTATACTATATAGTCAGTAAGTTGGTTCACGAACTCCATTCCACATCGGCATTCTCGTGAATTTGAATTAAGGACCATTACCAATATGTATGTATCGGTCCAGGCCCAAGACTTCCCGCAGTTATTCCGTTTTTTATGTATGAAACACGTCCCTAATGAACTGAAAAGGAAATTCATCACATCGGTGTAGTTGGAACAGGAGGTGCATTCAGGTTCAAACTGTTGTAGACTTCTATACGTTCATATGGCAGTTAATCCTGAGCCCAACCTGACCGGAATTTAGTCATTTGGCTTCTTGCTATTGTGCCATTCAAACTTGTATGATCTACATTTCATTCACAAGAATTCTATAATCAAATTTTTTCATTTTGGAAGGGTAGTTTAGGGTAACGGTTAACACATGTTACTGTCTTGTCTACTCTCGATCGTTTTGTCTTTGCACTTTTTCTAGCACCATGTCCGTCAATTTATCCAACATCAAAGTTCGTGACTGGTTTCAACGCCAGCGTGACAGCATCAAACCGTGGAGCGAATTCCTAAACAGTAAGAAGTTCCATCCTCCAAAGTCGGTGTCGCTTGGCGGAACGCGAATCCTGAAGAACGTCGCGAGTTTCCAGAGCAACTATCTCTTCGTCTTTCTCGGTCTACTCATATTCTGTTTGTACGTACAGTTGACGTCGAGATCGTTTTCATCGAATTTGAAATTATGCATTTGTGCCGCTGATTGAAACAACCACTTTGTTCAATATGCAATGAAAGATGAATTTTAATAAGCATTGGCAGCAGCTACGATAATAATTGGGATTCAGATAATCAATTTCTTCTAATGACCTCAGTGGCACTGACATCATAAAAATTTAAAATTTCCCAGAGTGAAATCACAAAATCCTGATGCAGGGGAAAGGAACGCAGATTTAAAGCTGATAGATGAGAATATAGTCTGCAGTGGATGATGAATTGAATGAGATGATTGTCTTCAGTTTAGACGAGACTGACATAAAGAAAATGACAGAATGAACTGAATGATTGAATTCCACAGCTGTGAAAAGTTGTCATTATCCACTTGAAAATAGTACTTTTTATTTGGTTTGTAATACTATATATATTTGTTTGTTTGTTTGTATGCGCACTTGTTATGGCGCCTCTTCAAGCTCTCTACTCAG
Source organism: Lumbricus terrestris (assembly GCA_949752735.1). Classification (NCBI taxonomy): domain Eukaryota; kingdom Metazoa; phylum Annelida; class Clitellata; order Crassiclitellata; family Lumbricidae; genus Lumbricus; species Lumbricus terrestris. Next base: position 45,595,407 of record OX457047.1, on the reverse strand, counting down.
AGGCGCTCCCGACTACAGAGTGGACACTGCATCGAAGTTTCACGCCGAAGCGCTGAGCAATTGCGAGTGAAGGACTTGCCTAAGGTCCCTACGCGGCGACTTGAGGTGGATTCGAACCTCGGACCTTCAGGCTTAAAGGCAACGACGCCACCACTACACCACCGCGCCCCACTATATATATATCTAGACAAAAGACAGTTACTTACTCCTTACTGAGACTGCTACGTAACTTATTCCAAAAAGATGGACCAACCATAGTGAAGCTTTTATGCAGCACTGTGAAAGTTCGAGAATTGAGAAAATCATAAAAGTAGAGTTTCTGTCTTCTTGTCTTTTCTAAATTTTCCTGTCTTAACCTGTGCTTTCAGATTGACGTCTCCAGTGTTGTTGATTGCAATGGCTGCTTGTCTCGGCGCTTGTTACATCATCAACATTAAGAACGCCGATAAAAAGATCGTCATTTTGGGTTCGATTTACATTTTATTCTGTCTTTTAGTAAATCTTTTGTGATGAATTTCTCTCATTATTTGCACATTTTAAAGTTTCTTTTATTTTGTGATCAAGAACATTCAATGTCAATTTTTTTTACAATATTCTGCAAAGGTGCTTGCTCATGTAAAAGACATTTTTCCAGTTTAAAATTCCTTTCCGTTCTTCTGTTTCTACAACTTACTGTGTTTAAAATGATCACATCCATATTGTATTGTGATAGACTTTGAGTTTCTTACAATACTATCTTTAAAAAATTTGGAAACACAATAATTACTCTTGCTTGCATCCATCAATAAATTCAATATGTTCATTTTTAGATGTTGGTTTGAATCGTTAATTGTCAAATTATCTTTTGTTTTGCTGCAGGAAAGGAGGTTAGTTTGGCTCAGCAGTATGCTGCTGTTGGAGTTCTGTCGTTTCCTCTCTTCTGGATCGCCGGTGCTGGTTCAGCCGTCTTCTGGGTCATAGGTAAGATATACGATGTTGATGATCTGTAATTTCATACAACCTCGTCTTCTTCTTTTCCATGCTGGGATTCTTAGGCGCATGATTACGCTACGTTATCTGTAGCGGTTATCCATATATGACGTATGCAAGGAGGGGAGGGTAACCGCATTTAGGCAATCTGCGTATGGGACATATGGTGCATACGGCGGGTAAGGGTCTAGACAAAGTGTACGTATGCAAAATAAATTTCTAAAGTCTATGACGTCCACATTAGCTTATATATACAATCTCTATTATCCTATAATATTAGTCATCTGATGTCATTTGATTACTGATTATAATTAAATTATGTTCGGATCTAAACAGTAAGCCATAACAAATTTTGTCTAATGTTTGATGTTTAAAAAAAGTAGATTATGTGAAAATAGATGTTTTTTAGATAACTTTAAATAATTAACTTTTGTGGGGGTGGTGGGTTGAGAAGCGAATTTGTACGTACGCAAAATTGCACATGTTGGACGTGTTCCACAAAATGTTCAGGACCTGTGCAGCAGGAAAAGGTCGAAAACATGATTTTTTGGGTGTACTTAATATGTGTGATGAGGCCCCCAAAGGAGAAAGCTTGAACATAATTATGCTGTGCACGTTAGAAGGCCAGCTGCTCTCTAACCAATATTAGTTGCTGCGTTTGTGTTGGTACATGAACAAGTCGCACCGGTTTATCCAATTGCATGTTTGTGTAACTATTCACTTGATTTGAATCTGATCTTTGCTATAGATTGCACCACAACTGCATTGAAACTGAGTTCTTCTTTTTCTCGTTAGGTGCATCGATTTTCTGCATCTTGATCCACGCTTCGATGTACAGTGGAGCCGACGAACAAGATCCATTCGAGCTGGAGATGGAAACAGTCTGAGGAGAGTCTGCATATGAACAATCGATAGACTATTGTCCCAACATTTGACAAAGCTGTATTGTCTTTCCTCCCATCGTATCGTATGATAATAATCGTGATCAACGGGAATTTTCATTTGCTGTCGGTTTCTCATTTCGGTTAATCATCCGCATGACATCGTCATTTAACTCGTGGGATTTATATCGGTATTTGATGCGATTATTTGTACCATTCATGTTCGATCATGCTGAGGCTGGGCTTTGACCTCGGCACAATGCGTTTTGGCCTTTGTGTTCCTTGGCCTTGTGGGTTTTGGTCTATGCCTCGTTAGGTCCTCAAGATCGTTTTCTTTTGTGTCTTGGGTCTCTGTCTCGTTATGTCCTGATCTTCGCATTGCCAGACTTCGGTCTCTGCCTTCACCTTTTTGGTCTTGGATCTCTGCCTCATTGGGTTCTGGCCTTGGCCATGTGGGGGTCTTGGCCTCTGCCGCATTTTGTCTTGGCCTCTGCCTCATTGGGTCTTCACCTGTGGGTCTTCACCTGTGCCTGAGTAGGTCGTGTCCTTGGTCCTGTGGGTCCCAGTAGCCTCATTCACATTCGACACTGGGAGTGTATAGAATGTGGTATTCATTTGATCAGAATATGCATTGATCAGAATATGTATTGATCAGAATATGTATTGATCAGAATATGCATTGATCAGAATATGTATTGATCAGAATATGTATTGATCAGAATATGTATTGATCAGAATATGTATTGATCAGAATATGTATTGATCAGAATATGTATTGATCAGAATATGTATTGATCAGAATATGTATTGATCAGAATATGCATTGATCAGAATATGCATTGATCAGAATATGTATTGATCAGAATATGTATTGATCAGAATATGTATTGATCAGAATATGCATTGATCAGAATATGTATTGATCAGAATATGTATTGATCAGAATATGTATTGATCAGAATATGTATTGATCAGAATATGCATTGATCAGAATATGTATTGATCAGAATATGTATTGATCAGAATATGTATTGATCAGAATATGTATTGATCAGAATATGCATTGATCAGAATATGTATTGATCAGAATATGTATTGATCAGTTGAATTTGTTTACTGTAGAATATGATGTGGGAATAATGTCTGAAGTTGCAGTTCATGTCATTCTACATATTATTATTATTATTTGCATAGCAAATCTGACGCTAGCTGTATTTTATTGTGGAAGATTTAGTTTTCCAGTGAAATGGTAAATGCGTGAAGAGGCGGATTGCGGTACATCATTGATTTTGTCGTTCGTGGTTAGAGATTTTGTATGGAAATGAGGTGAATATTTTGTACGTATCAATTGTAAAATTGTGTGAACAGTTGTTTAAATATGGTATCTTCATTTCTAATACTTGTATAATATATACGAAGGATATCTTGTTGTCTGCATCTGAGTTTTAATTTAGTTCTTGTGCTGGTGAAATTGTTTATAATAATACATATTAATACAAGAAGAAAGAAATCGCCATTTATTTCCATTTTCTTTGGTTGTTACGGAGATCTCCGAAGTTTGAATTATGGTCGTTGAATTGTTAATAGTCGTCATAACTTCCTTCAATTTGCATTTTCTTGGACGTAGGGATAGCTCTGTGATATGATGGGGTGGAGGTGGGATATGGTTTTCGGAGGTTTTTTGTGGTCACATATTGTTCAGGGTACGAAGTAATTGCTATAATTGAAAAAACTATTTAAAGCGCAGACTTATAATACGAAACACTTTTGTTGTAATTCATCGTTCATTGTAATCATAATCCAGAGAAAATTATTTTCTGTGTCGCCCGAATTAAAAAGGAAGTGAACTTTGAAATCTGTTGATCACAGTCGTGATCGGTAGATTTATTCGGAGGAGAAATAATGGAAAGATTGATTGTGATTGGGTTCCAGTTTCAAGGTCAGGCAGACATTGGCGGTGGATGGTACTTAGTAGGACTGGGGTTGGAATCGATGTGTGGGGAAGAGGGTGGAATTAGGATGGAGTCTGTTGGAAAAAAAGAATTGCTTTCAGTTTAAATTCAAAGAACATATATCTGGGAGGGCGAGAGGGAGTGAGAGAGGAACAGCCAGACAAAGGTTGGAACGTACGGTGGATGGAAGACAGAAACGAGGGACAAAGAGATGGAGGAGCGAGAGGCTGACCGAGAGAAGGAGTTAGGGAGGTGAGCTAGGTAGAAAAGAAACTTCTGCATTCCAAGGTTTTGTTCAAAGTTCACAAATTAAATTAGAATTCAGAAATCGAATGAAAATGTTGGAAAACTCAAAGACATGAACAACTTTGCAGAATTCTTTCTTCCTTGATCATCAACAATCGAATATGATTTTCACAAGAAACCATCGAGACTTTAATCCAAAGTCAAAGGCGAAACAAAGAAAGACAGACAGAGAGACAGAGACACATACAAAGAGAGACACAGTAACACATAAAGACAAACACACACAGAGAGAGACACGAAGCCGATAAATGTAGTAAATAACGATAATAGTTACGATGATTTAAATTTAGAATGTAATCATAATTGTTGTAATGACCTGCACCCTAACGACAGCAGTAATACTTATAAATGTCACTTTACACCAATTGAAATGGATCTATTTTAAAATTACAGTCTTTGTCTGTCTTACTCTCTCTTTCTTTGTCTGTCTGTCTGTCTGTCTCTCTCTTTCTCTCTCACACTCATATTTTCGTAAATAAGAAATAACAGAAATCATAGCATCTATTGTACAAGCAATGGATTGTCAGAAGTTCTGACAATTGAATGTCGGATCAAAATCACTGACATCATCATCGTCGACAGTGTCTTAGTATTGTCAGGTGGAGATGTGTTGTGATTGGTTGATCTTTCGCTCGATCTGCGTCAAATACTTCTCGTGAATTCCCACATCCCTGGAGAAGAGGAAAGAACAAGAACAGAGATGATGACATCACAATCAATACAATGCGATAATTAGTAGACGTGGCAGTGCAAAAAATATGGGTGGGGGGAGGAGTGCAGAGCTGTTCATGAGCATCATGTACGCAGTTCCGTAAATGAGGGTATACGCGGGTACACAGCGTATACTTATCTCTTAAAAAAGCAAGAAACAGCAGAAAATTGCGTCTCTTAAGAACTCAACTTTAGACAAATTAGCCGTGGAGAGAGAGGCATAGAGATAGAGGCAGAGAGACAAAAACACAGAGAGAGGCAAAGAGGGTCTCTGTCTTTCGAGAGATGCTCAGATAGACATTGTGACACACAGACAGAAAGACAGTTGAAACCAACAACAAGACAGAGATAGAGACAGACAGACAGACAGACAGACAAGCAGAGTGGTCTGCATCATAAGCACCTGAGTTCCTGTAGTTTTCTTTTCTTCACTTCCTCCAGCTTCAGCTTCCTCTGTCTTGCTTCCTCATCCTGCTTCATTCCCTCCTCAAAGAAGTGGCTGCGCTCCACCATGCGCGCCTGCTCCTTCTCCCGGATCTGGACGCGGATGTCCTTGCTGAAGTCCGTCCTCTTCCGCTGGACGACCTCCTCCTCCCTCTTCTGCTTCTCCACCAACTCCTGCTGAGCCCTACACACACACAAACACATAATACACAGTCATCAGGACAACAATGGATCATCTCTCTAAGACTGGATTGTCAAGAACAATGCTATTCAAACTCAGAGCTTCTTTTCTACGTAACCTGAATCAGTACCAGTAGCTGTATTTACAAATTCTGTTTAACAAATGCTGCCAATCATAATTATGGCTTTATTTGATCAATTGTTGGCTTTATAAATGGCTTCAGGTGTATGCTGAAACTGAATATACGTGGGGTCTATGATTAACTCATAAAATAAATGGCAGCATCATTCTCAAAACTCAAACACAGTTTAACATCTCATGACGGGAAAACATCTATTAAACTAATAATAATAATAATAAAAATAATAATTACAACAATATATATTGTGCAGTAACACAGTTACAAGGGCGACTTACAAAGCAGCTAACAAGCGGACCAAGTCATAGCGAGCAAGTATACTTGGTGAGATTGAAGTCACTGATGGATATGTATACCTCTGGACAAATTTTAAAAAGGCATCGGTAGATATTTCAATAATATGTCGAGGTCTCAATTAGACACCCATAAAACTCATTCAGCCGACAATATAAATACTCGTCAACCGCGTTGAATCGCTAGATAGTAGTGGAATTTTTTTATTGCATTAAACATCTTGTAGTCGATGTCATAGGAAAACAATAAACTTTGATTTATAATAAACTTAAATAAAAAATAATTGAATCTGAACGACTTAAAACCATTGCTTTGCTATGTGTTGTGTTCTGTGCTTTATTCTTTTAAAATGCAACACAGTATATCTACAAGAGATTGAACAGCACTACCACTACTACGGTAAAAATAATAAAATAACAATAGTAATACTAATTCTAATAAAACTAACAATTATAATAATAATAATTGAACTCAATCGTTTCATAGGCATTTTTTACCACAAGCCCTGAAGAGACTCCTCCGACCAATTTCTTGCTTCTAATAGCAATTTTTCTAAATACCAAGTGATCATTGATACCTCATGGTAGAATATAAAAACAAAACAATAAATGCCTTCCACAGCACTTTTGTTCTTCCAGATCTTGAAATGGAAGGCCACTCTAGCGTTAAAATTTCTTACTAACGTATGAAAACTGAGGGATTATAGATACCTCGGGTAAAACAAAAAATAATAATAGTAATAATAAGAGATTGAACACCACTACCACGACTGCGCCGAAAAATAATAAAATAATAATAGTAACACTAATTCTAATAATACTAACAATAATAAAAATTCGAATAACGCTGATAGTTCTACCTGAGAACTCTTTCAAAGTCCGATCGTTCCTGTTGCGCTTGAACCGCGAGGAAATGTTCTTTCTGTTTCATCTGATGCGTTCTCGCCTCGTTCAGCATTGCCTCCATTTCCAGCTTCCTCCGCGCCTCCTCCGCTTCCTTCTTGCGCCAGTCTCGCTCGTTCTGCTCCTGCGCTCGCTTTGCTCTCAGCGCATCTCGCTCGGCCTGCTCATCACGAGCACGCTCCTGTAGAGCGCGCAGTCGGGCAACTTCCTTCTCTTTCTCGTGACGAATTCGCTCTTGCTCCTTCTCAAAGGCTGCCTCACGCTCCTGAAGACATTGAAACACGAGTAAGAATAATTGAGCGAAGAACTCTTAGAAAAAGAAACACGAGTAAGGAACATGGAGCCAAGAGTTCCTACAGAATATGAAACACATGTAAGGAACATAGAGCCAGGAACTCTTAGATTAAGAAACACAAGTAAGGAACATAGAGCCAAGAATTCTTACAGAATATGAAACACGAGCAAGGAACATAGAGCGAAAGTCAACTACAGAACATAAAAAAAATTATCAAAGGTAGAAGAGCGTAATTATGTCTACAGAATACGGCAAAAAAGTTGAGAAAATATATTATAAAAAACTGAAGATCCATTGAATCAAATACAAATAGGTAAAATCCTTAGAAAAAGGCAAAGTAGGCAAAACGAAAGAAGATGTAAATGGAATCAACGTTGAACAGACGTAAACACACGAGATGAACGAGAAGGAACATTCCTTAGCTGTTCAAGCTGAACAAGAACAAATGTACTTTCACACAGAATAACGTGATGCTATAAAGAAAATGGTGGAACCGTGGCGCCACCTACGAACCGCTTTCTCCTTCTGGAACTCGATGACCTTCGCCTCCAGCAGTCGCTCCTGTTCCTTCGACAGTTCCTTCCGACGCAACAGATCCGTGTTGCACTTGTTCAGCTCCTCTCGGAGTCTCGCCTGCTGTTCGTGATGTCGCTTCACCTTCTCCGCCTCCTCCTCACACAACTGATCGAGATATTTCTTCATCACACGATTCTCCTGATCCTTGCGCTCCAAATCCAACAGACGCTCCTAAGCGGCAGCAGCAGCAGCAAATAACACACGCTTAATTATTCATGAAGTAGGCTCAATGAATAATTAATTAGTCAATATATTTGCATACCTTATTAATTAGAAGATCGAATGTATGAATAATGTGTTATTGATGTCATGAATAAATAATTAATTAATCAGGACTGTGGTCTTTTTCATAACATATTTGGAGACTGAATGTAATGAATAATTAATTCATGATCATGAATAATTAATTAGTCTATGCTGCTTCAATAATTAATTAAGAGAATGTAATGAATAATTAATCATAATCATGAGTAATTAATTAATCTATGCTGCTTCAATGATAATTGATTATGAATAATTAATTCATAATCATGAATAATTAATTAGTCTATGCTGCTTAAATGAATAATTAAGAGAATTTAATGAATAATTAATGAATGAGGATTTAATGCATAAAATAATTGAGATTCACGAGGAAGAATGGAGACATCAGTCTGTAAAAGAGACAAAGAATTAATATGGACAAACTTAAAAACATATTTAAAAAATTGCTAATAGTTCGAATTATTAAATAATCACCAACAACAGTAGCAAAAAAAGATATAAAATCTGATAAAAGATACTCTACTATAATACTATATGCATGGTAGGTTTAATAACTACAAACAAAAAGAATGGAAACTTCAAACATTAATTTAACGGACAATAGCTGAAGTGATAATATAAACATTAAAACTGAAATGTTACCTGTTCGTTCTCCTCGATCTGTTCCATGATCTTGAGCGCTCCGATCATCCGCTCCTCCTTTCTCTGTCGCTCGATCTCCTCTTCGATGCGAAGGGCGTTCACTCGTTCCACTTCCATCATCTGATCCAGTCGTCGGTTCTCGCCATCCATCTCCTTCCGGATCAAATCCTTCTCCAGGATCTGTGCGTCACGGATGACGTGGCACTTTGCGCTCAGAATCAACTGAGGAAACAGACAGAAAACATTGATTTTTATCAGAATTCTAATTATTATTATTAGATCAATTAATGGCATCCACTGTGGGAGACTTGCGCTTGAAGACTGTTCTCGAGGGAAGAGTGGAAGGAAAGAAACCACCTGGAAGATGAAGAAAGATGATGATGTACTGGTTGAAGATGGATAGAGAAAAGTGACGAGGATATAAAGAAATGAAGGAAAAGCAGAGAATAGACGAAGAATGGTGTCGTTGGAATCTTGGACGATAATCTGCCTAAGAATAATTGGCTATTTTTACTATTATTACTATTAATCTGTACTATTACTTTATTATTATTATTATTATTATCATCATCATCATCATCGTTGTCTACATCATCCTCATCACCAACATCACCACTACTTCTACTATTATTTTGATCATCATTATTCTGTTATTATTCTCAATGCTTAAAGTGTAGAAAAAGAATTGCATGGACACTCCTTAACTCTCCGGTGTGTGCTGGCGAAATAAATGGCAGGATGACACTGGGATTTGAAAATAAGTGCATGGACGCCGTCCATGACCGTCCTGCCACACTTTAAGCCCTGCATTTCTTCTTCTTATTGTTATTGTCATGAGTCATTATTATTAACTTCATAAGAAAAAGCGCAATTTGCTAGAAACTGATTCAGCAAAGAACCTGTCAAGAAAGAGAGTCCTGGACATTTTGAATGATTTTTTAAAAAAGGTAATTTTACTGAAACCTCATTTAGTTTCTTGATTTCATCTTCCTGCTCCTGCAGCTGTTCAATCGCTTTCTGTCGAAGCGCCTCACCCTTGACCTTCTCCTCCTCCTCAAGGTCGTTCAGTCTTTCGTTCTTCTTCCGATTCAGGTCAAGCGTCTTCATGTAAACCTTTCGCTCCTGAGCATCGTTCTGAAGAGACAACTCAAGGTCATCATGGAAAGTAGGTCACTGTTAAGGTCATTAGAGGAAAACTGATGAGAGTTATGAGGTGACAGAGTTAATACAATCCTGAATAATTCAGTTAAGAGAAGAATTTGTCAATCACAATGTTGTGATTGATGCATTGATTGCATATTAATTTCTCACTGAAGACTTTAAAACAAGATTGACAAAGAAATTCTGTATCACTTGTACCATAATTTACAACAAAAAACAATGCAATACAATACAATACAATATAATGTAATACAATACAATACACTCCAATACAACAATATACATACAGTACAATACAGAACAATACAATGCAACACAGAACAATCAACACAGAACACTACAATATGAACATCCACACTACATTTTTACTACCATCACCTGTCTAAACGACCACAAATGCCACCTCTATGCCCCCCATAAAGAATACAAACTCAATTACCCCAAAATCAACCACACAAACCTCTTCAACCCCACCACTGTTTTCTCAATAAATCACCTTACAACACAAACATAATTCAGAGACAGTGAAGGAATTTCAAAAAAATAATGTTACTCCAGAGTTAAACAGTACTGTTGATTAGATCAGATTAGATTAGATTAGATTAGATTAGATTAGAGGATTTCCTACGAGCGCCTGATCCTTCATATCCTTGACTCGTTGGAGCGCTTCCCTTCTCTCTTCCTCAGTGGGAGCGCGAGCGGCGCTCTTTATCCGCTCAAAGTCGAATCCATGAAGCACCAACGTCTGACCGGACGGATCCTCGCTTGGAACTCTGCAATCAATTGGAAGAAAACTTCATTTCATGGTCGAAGAAAAAGAAACGAAATCGTTTGTTAAACTGCCATAATATTGAAAACATGAACTTTGCTGCAAGACTGATAATATCACTAGTTTCTAACTTGACCAGACATTAACCAATAGCATATTATGAGAAGCAAGACTCCATAATTATGCTGACCCTATAGATCTACTCACTATTAATAGGTTGGGTCTATTAATCATAATGATGATGAGCTCTCTGCCTCAATTCACATTCATTGGGTTTAGAGACACCCCTGAATGAGATGAGTGAGCTTCAACTTGATGACTAAAAAGTCATCAGTTTTTTCCATCACCGACTTGCGATATTTTTGTCAAAAACTTAAAAACCTGGGCCAAATTTCAAATTTCCGAACTTATGACTAAAAAAGTCATCAGTTTTTTCCACCGCCAAGCAGTTATACAAATTCCTAAAAAAGCTATGATGAGAATGAAACCGACTCACATAAGATTGCGAATGAGAATGAAAGCGACTCACATAAGATTGCGAATGAGATCCTTTGTTACGACTTGTATCGTCTCTTTCCTTCCATCCTGTCTTCCACTTTGTCTCCGTCGGTTCCTTTCTTCCGCCTCCCTCTCCAGCGTCGTTGTCTCTCCGAGTCCTGCTCCTTTCCTCTGTCCCGCTGACGCATGTCTTCCTCCAAACAAACTCTCGTCCACTTGTGACTTTGCGGCCACACGATAGTAATGGCGAGTCTGTCCGCGGCGCGACCCGCTTGAAGCATGGCTGGCAGAACCACTCACAGCACTGCCAGGCTATTAGACAAATTGTTTAAAATTATCATAATTTGTTAATTAAACAAGACAGGGTGGTACGGTAGAACGAAGGTTGTTTGTGTCTTAATTATATCATTGTTTTGATTCTGAGTGCACTAGACAAATGGTGCAACATGCACTTAAACTTGCTTATTCCAACTTATTTATTCAAAGAGATCAACATTAGGCTAAACTACAAAAATCGGCAAAATGACAAAAATAACAGTGTACAATGACAAAAAGAAGCCATGTTAACTTGCAAGTAAGTAAGGAGGGAATACCTGAGAAAGTTTTGCCCAGAAAGAGAGTGATCCAGCACTTCAAATTACAGTTTAAATTACCAAATTATGCTCATCAGGCAATGCGATACTTGTGCCGTATGCAAAGAAACATGCTTTAAAACTGCTTTCTCAGCGACGTCGTTTGAATTAAACAAATCGTAAAAATTCTGTCGATAACTCAACCAATCACACAGACGACTTTCTGATGTATAGCCTACTAAAAGCAAAGCTGCCGTTTTATACTAGTGGTCATTATTAAGCGTTTAAATCTTACCATAATCTTTGTTCTATAGGTCGCTTTCAAACGAAATTTCTTTTAATCAGCTCAGAATGTCTTTGCAATCTGCGAAAAACTGATGGCATCAACGATTTCTTTCTATGAGATAAACCGCGGCCATACTGTTGCCAAATCTCGTTGTCATAGTAACGGTCACCTGCTGCGCCGATGATTGACAGCCACCTATCGAATGTCGTGAGTACTTCTACAACGCGTGGCGCCCTCCAGGGAACACAATGAAAGTACGACTCTGACAACTGAATTCGTAATCGTGAACTCTTCTGCAGAGCCCACAAAGCAGCGAAGTAATGGGAATCAGTTTATTCACAGGCGCTCAAATAAAACCAACATCTACAGACATCATCAAGATCCGAAGAGTCAGTCAGACATTCAGGCAGCCATACAGTCCGACGGATATGTTTCAAGACCGTAGCCAGAATTTTTTGCGGGACGTGTGGGGTGGTGCTTGCTCGACCTTGAGCAAGTCGAATGCCTGGCGTCGGGGATGCTCTCGTCAGGCTTCCTACACGGCTCATGCGAAGGCTAAAGGCACTTCATGTGTCGTGACGGTTGGATTTTATGGACGAGAGACGGCGCAATGGGTTAATGACGAAGCGTGAAGAGGTGAATTAGAAAACGCGTAATTGACTGCTGATTACACCAACTAATTATTAGCCTGAGATGCAATTATTATTCCTAAAGGCTAAGCGGGCATAAGTAGGTATAACAGTAGACTCTATAGCTTCCCTTTAAGTATTTAAAGACAATGCCACCGGAAAGCAAAAAGCGATTTGCGTCCCCGACTCCCCGTCTCCTCGTCCAGACTTCACAGTGGCACCGCCTGGTAGCATGGGCGGATACCTAGGGGGGACGGTCCCCCAATGGAGGTGTTGAGGGGACGGTCCATGCATTTGTCCCCCCCCAATTGTTGAGCGTCAAGACTAAAAAAAGTCATTCACTTTTTGGCGGCGAAAGCATAAAATTTCGTCGAGATTTGGCCGGATGGCTAAAAAAAGTCATAAACTTTTAAAAAAGGTCGTCAGAAATTTTGACCGGCAAAAGATGGAAATTTTTCGGCGACACTCAGCCATTCGTCCGTCAAAAAATCTCGCGTCTCTCCGTCCCCTCCGTCTCCGCCCAGGTCTCCGCCCATGCCTGGTAGTAGGCCTATAGGGCATGGACGTGCAGTTTTGCTTGTTTGTTTGTATGCGTACTTGTTATAGCGCCCCTTTAAGCTCTCTCTACTCAGAGGCGCTCCCGAATGCAGAGCGGACAGTGCATCGGAGTTTCACGCCGAAGCGCTGAGCAATTGTGAGTGAAGGACTTGCCCATTGTCCTTACGCGGCGAGGTGGATTCGAACCCCGAACTTCAAGGCAACGACGCCACCACTACTCCACCGCGCCTCACAGTGGGGGAAATGGTTCAGGAAAAGAAGTAGAGGCTAGCTCACGATTCTATGTTGATTACATCTCAATAGAATGTTGGAGAAGGATTTTATCGAAATAACATGGAGCGAACCACGGATTTTCACAGATGAACAGATTTTATGTAAATGAATTATTCTCAGTGTATATATGATTATCTTATGAGTCTTTTGACAAAGTTAAGTCATTCAGAACAATTGTATATCTTATGAGTCTTTTGATAAAGTTTCAGAACAAAAATTGTTGATACCATTATTGGTAGAAGCCAAAGCACTTTAATTAACGCAGATTTCGAAATTATGTAGTCCTAATAATTTATGTAATCCCAATAAACTATGTAGACCTAATAAGAAATTGTTCTCGTCGTTGCATCCTATTGATTGGCTGAATCCTGCGTGAAACGGAAAGTTGTTAGCACGTTTCGCTTATAACTCCAGTCATAATGACTGCGCATGATCACTTTCCTCTCGCTGTCGTATTTCAGGTCATAGATGGCGTAGTTCTTGTGCTCATCCTGCTCCATACCGTAAACGCCAATGAGATTGAATTCAGCATCCAACAACTCCATTTGATGGGAGTGGTCGGAATCAGTCATTATGATTCTACCGTCATTGTCCGCGAAATTCACACGACTGAACGGTCCAAGTGATGCTGACTCATACTGGCGCACAACGCTCCCAGTCGCATCAACCTCAATGATGTTTGGCCGACGCTTAAGATCCTCGATAAAAGACAGAACCACATTTCCATTTGGTCTTTGCATTAGATCCATGTGTCTGCAATCGCCAAGATCTCGGGGCAGGAATACTTCAAACTGCAAGGTATCATCCGCTTTATGCACGGCAACTGAGTCAGGATTGTTCTCACCTCCCAATGTAAAGGTCAAGAGATGACCATTGGCGGAGACGGATAACATGAATACTGACCGCCCGTGCTTGTGTTCCCACGGCGACTGGACAAACCGATCTTGAGCATTTCTTCTGATGCACAACACTGAAAGATTCGTGTAGGGGAGATGGTCGGCAAGTAGCCCGACATACAAACAGTTGGACGCCTTGCCAGCTGCCATGCACTTCACATGCGACTTTGGAAGCTTGATGACATCCGTCACCACTTCCATGTTGTCGCTGTCGTACACATCGATGTCAAAGTATTGATCGCGTACTTTTCGCAGCGTGAATATCTCATCATTCAGTGTGGTCAAAGCGCGGATTCCTGTCTTCACCGGTAACTCTTCCAAAACTTCCAAACGAATCGTATCCGAATCGTCGAGTTTAGCACGTTTGGCGTTGTCTTCGTTTTGGGACGATGCTAGAGGCAGAATAAGAAAGCAAAGCAATGTGTCTCCGTTAGTGCGCACGATAAATGCCAGAACTTTATGACAACTAATACCGATATAGATCTATATTGAGATATTTCCCGCACCTCTACATTCAAGCCTGAAAAGTTCACTGAATGTATAGAATTCAAAGTTCTTGTTTTGGTCCTTAAGTGTCGATTGGGTCTTGATCCGAAGTATCTTTGTGATCATACACTTCTCCCTCACCCTGCCACCATTTCGCTGAGTCCCCTTAGATCTTCTGCTCAGCTTGACCTCTTTCTTCCCAGCGTCAGAATCGCCATCGCTCAGTTAAAGATCCTTTGCCTGCATTGGTCCCTCGGTCCTCCATCCTTATGGAATGGACTTCCTTAACCAGTTCGTTTCCTCATTCTCTCTACTAATTTCCTTCTTCAGCTTTTCCCGTCTCAAATCAATTACCTTTTCTATCTAGGTCGCTCGTACTCCTGAACGGCTCTCGCTGAGAGAAGCGCTTTAGAAATGGTTAAATACAAACCAATATTACAGAGCGTCTGTCAACTTGAAGCTCCATCATAATAGCTTGAAAAGAATATTTGATGTTCCGATCTTATTGACTAAACTTTTCTTGTAGGCCGCTAGTACAGCATAAGTGTGATATGAAAAGTTAACAGATTGGATTTGTGAGCATTGAACAGAACTAGGAACTAATCTTGCTGCATTATAGCAAATTTTCCAATTGCACACTCAGTGTATACCGTATTGCAGGCTGTCTGTTATCATAGGCGCAATCACGTCCTAAAAATTGGGGGGACCATAATGAATCACGTCCTAGAAGTTGGGAGGGGAGGCCATAATAATAAAGTTAGAGAACCACTCAAAAGTTGGGGGGACGCGTCCCGTGGGTCCCATAGGGTGGTTGCGCCTATGACTGTTATGTTAGTAGATAGGATTGATGTTAATTGAGATAGTTGCAAAACTTGTACATGTACAGCGCAGTGCGTTTGCCGGCGTTTCACTAAAGAATTTTTTTATCATCGTCGTTGTCGTCGTAGTCATCATCATCATCGTCATCGTCGTCGTCGTCGTCGTCGCCGCCGCCACCGTCACCGTCACCGTCGCCGTCGCCGTCACCGTCACCGTCACCGTCACCGTCACCCTCATCATCATCATCATCATCATCATCATCATCATCATCATCATCATCATCATCATCATCATCATCATCATCATCATCATCATCATCATCATCATCATCATCATCATCATCATCATCATCATCATCATCATCATCATCATCATCATCATCATCATCATCATCATCATCATCATCATCATCATCATCATCATCATCATCATCATCATCATCATCATCATCATCATCATCATCATCATCATCATCATCATCATCTTCATCATTATCGTACCATTCAGAAACCTGGGTGTCTCGCGATCTTGCGTGAAATGTCTAATGCCCAAACTGCCGAACAATTTGATGAAACACTGTTAGAAAGGAATTAGCTAAGAAGTTCTGACTTCTGAACGCATTCATCCATAGAAACGGATGTGGTCATTGATGATTGAAATCAGACAAATATAAAGTAGACGACTAAAATCGATTAAAAACATATTGTATATAATTATATAAACTTACATTCCGAGTCTTCATTCGCTTCTTCTTCATCTTCATCGGATTCAGTTGATTTGCGTTTCTTCGGCATCGTTATGGTTATGTTTATGTTTATATCTATGGTTACGGTTATTAAAGAAGGTTTTAGAGTCAGAAGAGCGTTCAGAATGTTGCAAGAAACATCACACGGTCGATGGTAACTGTTGATCAAGTTGGAGGAGGATGGATATTATACGACGAAATTTGTTAAATTTAAAGATGTTTTTTGTCTGAAGGCGCAAAACTAAATAATGCGAATATACACTGTGACGTCACATAATGGATGCGATGTCATGCGCACAACATAATTTAAGTGTGTAAGTAAGTATATTCCTTATGACCCCACTTGCAAACGAACAACGGGAAACAATATGAAACATGGTTATAAATTTTTAATACATCGAAGTAACAAATATTGGTGTCGCCTTGGGATGCTTAGAGTTGAAATGGCGAGGGAGGTGAGGAGAGGAGGGCAATCAGGATAGGAGGATTTGTGAAAGGCATTATTTTTAGCTTTTAGTGAAAGATCTTTGAATTGTTTACAAGACGTAATGTCTTGGTGAGTTCGTATACGGTCGCATCTTGTAGAGAAGACAACGACTCTGGATTTTTGTTTTTCATTCGACCAGCGCTATATAAATGTTCAATTCCAAATTTCAGTTGACATCCGAGTCATGTGACGTGACTTGGGTCATGTGACGTGACTTGGATCATGTGACGTGACTTGGGTCATGTGACGTGACTTGGGTCATGTGACTCTCGTCCAGCGAATCTTCCGACATCAAAATTCTACGATTATAATTCACAGAGAGAAAGACACAGCAACAAAAGATTGACTTCTTCTTTTCTCATTCAACGTATATAAGCAGATTTCTGTTCATGCTGCAGTGACGATAGCGAAGATGATAATAAATGTTTTGGACCAATATATTTAGTATATTATACAGAGCTAATGAACAAGCCTAACCAACTATAGGCCTATAGTATTATATATATATATATATATATATATATATATATATAGAATAAAGTTCAAATTTGTCATTGTATATATATAATATATATTTGTATATTATAATCGCAAATAGTTCTCAATAAGTCCATATAATTATATGTTATATATAATACTATATATCCGGTTCATTTCTATTTTATGCGCTGTTCTGGTTGATGAATCGCAAACAAAGATGGCCGACACCGACAGATAATCTCCGAAATTCTTCTCATCACTCTGAAAGAAAAACACAGCAGAAAGTTGAACTTAATAAACTTATTGAGATCAGCTTTTTTACTATTGCAGATAGTTGAAGATCAGTTTACGGCTGACTTAGTCTACACAACCCGACATCCGTCGCATCCTTGATCCAAAAAGCTTATAGTACAAATGGGCAAATAATTATAAGCCTGCTAATGCCTCAAAGTCAAGAGCCACAAATTGTCCACTACTGCTCAATTACTAAGTCTAGAATCACATTCTCCGAGTTGCATCTGACAAAAACACACAAGGGCGCCTGAGCAAAAAAGAAAAGAAAAATCCAATGAAAAATGACTTCTTGACAACGTGCAGAAAATGGCAGCAGATCATTCATAGCTACGCCACCTAGTGACTCAATTTCTATCCTCGTATCACTCCTGTCAATCAATTTCCTATTCGACCTCTGCTTTCCTCATTCTTCAGAAAATATCTCGTGCATTGTTTACAAAGTCTATTTGGAAGTCAATGCGATCTCATTAAATTTGATCCAAAACGGAATCAATACATGCGCTACAAAAAGGCACCAAAGGGAGACGTAACTTATGTTTGATTCTCTGTGCGAAATGTATAGATCATAATCATATCTAGTCACGTGATGGATTCCATGGGTCAATGTTAAAGAGTGTATAGATCAGACGTGATTGAACAGAGAGTGTGAGATACAGACAGACAGACACACAGACAGACAGAGCGAGCGAGAGAGAAGGACAGAAACAGACAGACAGGGACATACAGAACGAGTGAGAAAGACAGACAGAGACAGACAGAGACAGACAGACAGACAAAGAAAGACAGAAAGAGACGGTGAGACAGTGAGACAGAGACAAACAGAGAGAAACAGTGATGGATATCAAACCCGCATCCTTCCGCTATAAGAGTCATGCATTGCTGCAACCATTTTATCTAACTCAAATCTGTAGCCTACCTAGAACATCGCAGATCCTGTTTGGAATCTGCTGCGTCTGCTGCTTCTGCTTCTGCTGCTGCTGGGGAAGATGATGCTCATGAGACTGCTGCAGCTGCTGCTGCTGCTGATGTTGTTGTGATGATGCAGATGAAGATGAGACATCCCTGAATCTCAAGTTCTTCATCAGCAGCTGACCGATTCCAGAAGAAGAAGAAGATGCTGAAATCATAAACACACGCATGCGCAGACGCAAACAACAAGAACAATATCTTATTTACATTACTTGTTACATCACATGCTAATTGTTATTTGCTACATTATTATCTGTTACTTTACTTGATTACATCATATGTTAAATTATAATATAATTACTTGAAAATCTAAAATGTCCCTTCGCTAAGATTCTGTGTGTTTCGAACCGACCTCGTTCTGATCTTGGAACTTGTAAGTTCTTTCATTCGCTCATTTATATAGCACCACTTCAACTGAACTACTCAGAGGCGCTGACGCACAAAATGTACCAATAATTATTAGAACTTGCAATGCAATAGAATAGAATAGAATAGAATGCAATGGAATAGAATGGAATAGAGTATATAGAATGTAATAGAATAGGATGGATTAGAAGAATAGAAGTTGGTCTGGTTTTAGAAGCAAAGAAAATTCTAAGGAGAAGTAAACTTCCAGCATGGGCGGAGACCTAGGGGGGGACAGGGGGGACGGTCCCCCCCAATGAAAGTGTTGGGGGGGGGACGGCCCATGCATTTGTCCCCCCCAATGTTTGAGCGTCAAGACTTTTTGGGGCGGCGAAAATAGAAATGTTTCGTCAAGCTTTGGCTCGGATGACTAAAAAAAAAAAAAAAAAAAAAAGGTCATCAACTTTTTTGGCGGCGAAAATAGAAATATTTCGGCGAGATTTGGCCCGGATGACTAAAAAAAAAAAAGGTCATCAACTTTTTTGGCGGCGAAAATAGAAATATTTCGGCAAGATTTGGCTCGGATGACTAAAAAAAAAAAAAAAAAAAGCTCATCAACTTTTTTGGCGGCGAAAATAGAAATTTTTTTCCCAGATTTCGCCGGTCATCGGAAATTTTTCGAAAATCTCGCGTCTTTCCGTCCCCCCCAATTCTCGGCCCAGGTCTCCGCCTATGCTTCCAGTCTGCATACACCGCATCCATCTGATTCAGGAATTCATTGACAAATAATTTAATATTAATTTTTCTTAATTCATTCAATCTCATGTAATTATGTAGACAGTAGAACGTGAAGTTTAAAACTCTAAGCGCTAAAAGTCTAAGACTTCTCCTCACGCACTTATAGATAAAGTCTCACGTTTTGGCGCCTCTCTCAACGACCACGTCTTCTCTTGCTGCGGCGCATGCGCACCGGGGAAATTAAATCGCATGACGTCATCGTCGTACAGCTGTTGATGACGTACTTCCGGTGAACTCTGACCGTCGCAAGATGGCGTCGACGCCGACGCCATGATGCTTCCGGTTGCAGCCGTCAAGAAAACGAAGAGACAGAGAAGCATCGTCATCGGATACGGTTAATCTGTATGGCGACTGAAAAGAGAATATAAACAAATAATAAACGAATAATAAACGATTAATTAAGAAATATTAAATTATTTGTGAATAATAAACGAATAATAAACGAATAATAAACGAATAATAAACAATTAATAGACGAATAATAGACAAATAATAAACGAATAATAAACGAATAATAAACGAATAATAAACGAATAATAAACAATTAATAGACGAATAATAGACGAACAACAAACGAATAATAAACGAATAACAACGAATAATGATCAGATTGCTATTGTAACAATGGAATGGAATTGAATAGAATGAAACAGAAAGGAATGCAATAGGATGGGCAGGAGTACAATGGAATTGAATGCAATGAAGTGAATTAGAATCGACTGAAGAATTGATTGTAGTATTATAATAGGACATAACGGACAGGAAAACAGTATATGAGCCTAACACGAGAGATTGGTCCTTGTGGTCATCATCATCATCATCGTCATCGTCATCGTCATCGTCGTCGTCGTTGCCATGAAGTCTGAAACACTTAATCATTAGCAGCAGCAGCAGCAGCAACATCAGCAGCACGTCTTACATCATCGTTATTATGTGTCATTGCTATTTTTATGAATCGCCATTTCCTTGATGAGAAGCGATTTCTACGTCAATCTGAATTACATTGAAACAATATGTCATCATGAAGACAAACAACATCAGTGCACGGTATACGCCAAGGCATTCACAGTAACTATGAGAGTCACGATGGGGTGGGGGGGAGTGAGGGGAGAAGGCCGCACAAACACACGCACACACCCACACACACACACACACACACACACACACACACACACACACACACACACACACACGCACGCACAAGTAGAGAGAGAGAAAGAGAGAGCAACAGAATTCCATCTAAAGTTTTTATATGTAATGTGGGAACGGACATTAGCCCCTGGACATTAGCCCCTGACAACCCCTCCCCTCGATATTATCCCCCGGTAAGACATTTTCATCCCAGTCCATGATATCATTACCTAAAAATGATGCACAAATATAACAATAGGCTAATGTCCAGTGGGGCAAATGTCCTACACCCTGTCCCATTATTGGACTCACAGCTTCACCTAAAGCACATACAGCACATGCATACACAGCAACAATAATTATTATCATAACGTCGAAGTTCGAACATAACAAGAGCACGAATTGACAATGGGTGTGTTATGAACGCCTTAAGCAGGTGGTCCTATTATAATAGGCGTAGGCCTATATGTTTCGCATGGATGCACAGTAGGCTCTGTAGAGTCAGGCAATGAAATGTAGATGGCAGTTGCGATTTGTAGAAGCAGGTGGTTAAGGCGTTCATTCAATCTACCTCCCATCACAATATGCCATTCTGTAGCAAGGGAATTTCGGGCTATTTTCTAATACTAAATAATTTGTCTTTTGATGACCGTAAGTGCTCAAAATAAATTAAAATGTGTGAAAATGTTGGTGTTTTTTTTTTACAACGCAAGCTGATATGTCTGCGTAAACGTTTTTCAGCAGTTACAACATGTTTTTTGTTTTGATTGAACATAAAACAGACTTTTACTAGTTTTATAGTTGAACATTGGACTTTATTGTATGAAAACTATTTTTCATATATTTAATTCATGTTTAAAATACACAGAATCCAATATTTTGCTTATGCATATAGCCTAAGTATACGTTTTGTGGAATCGACGGGTACCCATGGTTAAGAAATTCATAATTTCGAGGTGCATTCATATTTTCTAAACCTAAATATACCATTTTGTGCAGAAATGAATGCTGAATCCATTGGTGTACTAAAAAGTTATGATATCTCAAACCAAACCCAAAATCCAGAGGGGTGGTAACCACCCCTTGGTAGTCCGTGTTACAAAAAAGTTTGGTAGCCTGAGGGTTAACACCCACTGTGTGAATCAACGTGTATTTCGACCGTATAACTATAAATTTAGCGACACAAGATGCAAGAAATTCATTTTAATAGTTTTAATACAAAATCACACATAACTATAAAAAATTATACATGCGTGCAGTATGTCGATATAGACTGGTTACCTGTCCGGCGGATGAACGTCTCTTTCTAACGGAAACGGAAGTCGATCTGGTCAACCGGAAGGAGATCTTCTTTTCACTTCTTAACTGAATGGACTCTATTTATAGACGTCGACAGATTGAAACGGGATGGACAGCTCCTGAATTTATTCATAACCGAACATATGAGGTGCATTTTGCGTTGAGATCTATAGCATAACCATCAGAACTTGATTCAGAGTCTGAGCAATGGGAAAGGCCAAGCTTAAAGAATGACCAATCATGGTCGTCGATTCAACATTTCAGATCAGTGCATATACCCAGAGAGAAAGCTGAGCATCCCGTGCAAAAAAATTATCGCTTGATGATTGCTTTGAATTAAGTCTTAATCCTCTTCGAAATGGATATTTCGGAAAGTCGTTGTAGCAATTTTAGAGAAATGATTGTCTCAATGCTAGAACATAAACCAATCTCCATCTTCTGGTAAATAACCATCGAGTTTGCGTCACGTCTCCCATTCTCTTCCTCCTTCCCTCCCTCCATCTCTCTCTTCCTCCCCCTCTCTCTACATTCTGTCTTACCCCTCTATTATAATAGAAGCCAAAATTCCCAAAGGGTGAGGGGACTAGAAATTACTTTCAATTCCAACCGATATCGAATGCAGAAACAATAGGCTTTCATGGATAATAATTAATTGGTGAGTTGCATTATAACAGTACAAGCGGTAAAAGATGGTAGCGGAGAAGTGGGGAATGATAAAAGTGGCAGAATTGTATCGGAGTTCAATGTTCAAGTATGCATATAAAATTATATTATATTATATATTAGATTCCAATAGTCACTTAAAGCATGAAGATTGACTCGGTACCGTAGTAGGTATAGTAAGTAATAAGTGTGCTCGTATTTGACGCCAGCATATTCGACCGAGCGAAGTGTGCTCCAAATATGGATGGCGTTTACTCTACTGTAACGGTGTCGTAACAATTGCGTCAACACACAATGGTCGAGTCTACCAAGGAACCACTTTCAGCAGAGCAGTATCACTAATACAATGGTCCGTTGATACGCTTCGGTGGAGATATCGGTCACACTTGACCGGGTCCTTGAGAGCCACATTGGTTCTCCTATTCTTCTTTTGACTCTGCAAATACCTCCGAAATGTTTACACTTTTACGGAATTGCGTTTTTTAAACCTATATTTACGCGATACAAACAGGACTCTGCACTCACCTGGCGTATGTATACAGCACTTTATACGAAGCCGGACTACTTTCAGGTCACGGTTTGTGGCTTTCGAATGAATATAACAATATAACAGAATAGGTTAAGAAGAGTTTTGTGTCTTAACCGTAAGTTCAATATACGCAGAAGATAATAACTTTGATGGAGAGTGGGTTACTAAACTCAAAACTTCTGTGTTATCAGTCAAAGAGGTAGAGCTATTTCCCAACTCTTATTGAGGTAACAGTGTTATAAATGAGACATGGATAATGGATGTGGTGGTATTGTAGAATCGCATCTAACGTGGAGGAGTGTAGAATTGAAACTTTAGATTGTTTTCAGTGTGACCACGTGACTTAGAATTACTACCCAGCATGCAACCGATACGAAATAACTTCCGTCCGGCGGCAGGGGGCTCTCATAGCGACTATCGGCCACCGCTCCTAGCGACTGGGCCTCGTCCTCTGGTTTCAATGCATGGCAAAGAGAGACCAAGCTCTGGAGCAAGGTCAGATGAAGGTCAAACGATTCCACTTCCGGTCGGGGTCAAGGCCAGAGGTCACGAAGCTGGTTTTGGTGGACGCGACCAAGCATCTGAGAAGGCAGAGGCTGAGAAATACACGGCACTATTCAGTCGGATGTTGCAGGAGAACATCTTTCTGAGTGGATTATCGAATCCCGCATTACCTCGCGCTGTCTCTCCTCCCTCCTCTACCATTCTACCACGTCTCAACCCAACGCAGCAGACGGGGCAGATGCAGGATGGTGGATTCGGTCGTCACAGACATCCAGGTCCCGTCACTCCGAACCGGATGTCCTTTCAGGGACCCTGCCCCACGACAAGAAACCTAGCCGAAGCGCCCACTGTCCCCGCTGATCTTCTAGGCTGGACAGCATCATCAACATCACATCAAGGTCTTACCACAATGACTCTACCACCTTCACCATTTCCACCCGTTCCACCACCATCCTTCTCCTCCTCCGTCAATCGTCTCTCATCAATGGCCCCGCCCGGTCACCTTTACGCCCCAGCTGCTCTTCCCATCGGGGTCCCACCCCCCGTGTCTTCTCAGTGCCACCCTCCACCAACCATGAACGCTTTCGCCCCGTCTGGACCCCGATGGTCCTCCACTCCTGCCTCCTCTGTGGTTCCAGCGTCGCCATTCGTCAACTCATTCGCTTCAATCAGAGATTGTTCTGGACGGACAACTGACGTGACAGCCTCAAGGGAAGTTCCGGAGGAAGAAGGAGGAGGAGGATTTCTACGGAAGAGCCTTGAAGGACTTCAGTCATCGGATATAATTCTGAGCAGAGCCAACCAGATGTTGGCACAGAATCTTTTCGAAATGACATCGACGAAAGTAAGTGACACAATGACCAGTAGACAGACAGAGACAGACAGACAGACAGAGACAAAGACAGAGACTGAGACAGAGACAGAGACAGAGACAAAGACAGACAGACAGACAGACAGTGAGCGAGACTGAGACATATACATAGACAGAGACAACGGACAGATGCAACACAGACAGAGACAGACAGAGACAGACAGAGACAGACAGAGGCAGGCAGGCAGGCAAAGGCAGAGGGAGACAAATAGACATAGAATAGTCATCAAGATAATATACTGTTTTCCGACCCTTTCTGCTATGTGTGCAACCGCGCATGTCACAGTTGCTCGCATTATTTTCATCGAGTAGAAAATATCGTAAACACTTTCATAAATTTCAGTTACTTCACAAAGGCGTTTGACACGGTTCTATAGCCCCATTGGTTTACACTTTCTCTATCTCGCTGTCTCTCTGCTTCTCTCTGTCTGTCTGTCTCTCCTCTTTCAAATGGCTTTTGAAAAGCTACTTCCGAATGTTTCGCTATCGTTATCGTGTATATATACTCAAAAAATAATATTTAATGATACTCTAAGGTCAAGCGCAGGGCACCGGTTTATTCACGAGTGCTGCTCTCAAATCAGGAGAAAGGTTGTCCAGCGGAGGTTCTGTGTAAATAAGTCTTTTACTCACAATCTTTGAGCATCATCAGTAATTGCCATGTAATGTAATGTAATGTAATGTAATGTAAATCTTCGAGAATTTCTCAGCGCCCACAAAAGCCATGTCAGGGAGACCATAGCTGCCTTTTCCGTTCCGGTGCCAGGTCAAAATCCGGGAGGTCAAGCCGAGGAGACAGCGTGATGCTACGGTGGCCATGGTCACGTGTTGCTCTCTTGATATTTGAAAGAAGCAGAATATGATCAGATGCGCTAATATTTATTGTAGTGTACGGTAAACTGTTTTAATTAATTGATGATATTATTTTGAGCTCAATTATAGTTTATCAACAAAAACAGAGAAGACATTGGGATTCGGATCAGAATATTTATGTTGCAATATTGGATATGGACGGAATGGACCGAACTTATGGTTCAAGTTCTCGAATGTTACTTCATGCAATGTGATAGATTAATGTGATTTAATTCAATGTGATGTTGCTTGTTCAATGCGATGTGTTGTCTGTCGTTTGCTGTAACAAACTGTTGCACATTCTTTGGTTGTTCGTTAGAATCACGATGACAACAACAACAACGATACAACGGTTCGTCATCGTGATTCTCATGATTCGCGCTCGACGTATTCCAGTAGTCAAGGAAGATCGGAGGATGGAGCAGGAGGAGGCAGAAGAAGAAGGAGGAGGAGAAGCAGTGGGGAGGTGCATCACAGGCGCAGCAGCAGCAGAAAGGGGAGGAGTAGGAGGAGGAGTAGGTCATCCTATTCCTCCACCTCCGCCGAATCTACTCCCTCTTCATCCTCTTCCTCTGTCGTCTGCGCAAACTCAGGTCCTCAGTACAACGCAGAAGTAAGTCACCAGTCAGTCAGTCAGTCAGTCAGTCGGTCGGTCGGTCAGTCGGTCGGTCGGTCGGTCGGTCGGTCAGCCAGTCAGTCAGTCAGTCAGCCAGCCAGCCAGTCAGTCAGTCAGTCAGCCAGCCAGCCAGCCAGCCAGTCAGCCAGTCAGTCAGTCAGTCAGTCAGTCGGTCGGTCGGTCAGTCGGTCGGTCGGTCGGTTGGTCAGCCAGTCAGTCAGTCAGTCAGTCAGTCAGTCAGTCAGTCAGTCAGTCAGCCAGCCAGTTAGTCAGCCAGCCAGCCAGCCAGTCAGTCAGCCAGCCAGTCAGTCAGTCAGCCAGTCAGTCAGTCAGTCAATCAGTCGGGTCGGGTCGGTCAATCAGTGAGTCAGTCAGTCAGGCAATTCGGTGATTAGTCACTTATAAGTTAGTCAGTCAGTGAGTCAGAGACACGTTGCATTGTCTAGATGTCCATGGTCATTTTTTTATTGCCATTGGATCACGCTATCCATCCATCTGTTATACAACAGAGATTCTTAGCAGTGAGTCGCAATTCGCAAGACATTCTACAACTTGTGTTGTATAATAATATTGTATTCTACATGTAGTTCACCGCTATAACAGCTTCATATCATGGACCACGTTTGTTGACTGCAGCTGCAATGTCGTGCAACTAAACACTTCGAATGGTGCACAAAGCTTCGGGCCATCTCACTAGACACCCTCCCTCCCTCCGTTCTCTCTGTCTCTGTCTATCTGTCTCTGTTTGTCTGTCTCTCTCTGTCTCTCTCTGTCTCTCTCTGTATTTCTATATCTCTGTCTCTCTGTGTGTCTCTCTATCTGTCTCTTTGTCTGTCTCTCTGTCTCTCTGTCTCTCTGTCTCTCTCTGTCTATCTATGCATCTGTGTGTCTGTATGTCTCTCTGTGTCTCTCCCTCTGTCTCTTTGTCTGTCTGTTTGTCTCTCCAGATTTCCAAAGACCATTTCTCTTACTGTCTGATACATTGAAAGATCCGTCTGTCATCCAAATCTTCTTCGTTGGCTTCGTTGCTCTGAGAAAGAGAGTTGTTCATTTGTTGAAGAGATTATGATAATCTCTTCAACAAACGAACCATGTCATTCTCTGACAGCAGAAGAAGAACTCTGGTGAAGTGTGTGATCAACATAACAATCATAACAATCATACCAAAGACCATAATTCGCCAACAACCTCCCTCTCTCCGCCACTGGCTGCATTTAACCTGGTAGTGCCAGTAAAAGACTGGATGAAGAAGGAGGGTAACGCTGTCGTCATCTTTGTCACGATGACACACAATAATCGTAATCGTAATCGTTAACTTCTTCAGCGCCACTTGCATGGAAGGCAAGAGTAGGACGCCAACATTGTTTCATGCGTGCTGCTGCTTTAAGTGAGAGGGTTTGTTCCAGAGAGCATGGTCAATGGAAGGACCGAGTGCAGTTTCAAAGGGTCAAGGTCAAGGAGCTGCCGATGTGTTTGTGTCATTTAAACAGAGATGGATTGGAATGTAAATTTTCGGATGAGTCTGGATGGTGTAGATTCCTGAAGACGTGAGACTTAGGTTTTAAGTGGATAGCTCAAGCGTGAAGGATCATAGAGGGCCTTGAGCAAGGTGATGTTGGATTGTTGGAAATGATGATGTTGATGATGATGAGGATGATGATGTCATGATGATGACGACGACGACGACGACGACGATGACGACGATGACGACGACGACGACGGCGATGGTGATGATGATAGAGAGTAATCTGCAGAATACAGAGCGTATAGTTCCAGAGTCGTGTGTGCATTTTCTTTCATCCGGTTCATCAATAAAACGATTAAGTATCGTCTTTCGTGGCCGCATATATCGTTAGAACAGAAATGAAGATCTACATGGGAGATTTTCCTTAACTTGGATTTATGAGTGACGTACTCTTGGAAATGTATAGTCTTCGCTGTGGCGTCATTGCCACGCAGGAGTATCGATACATCATCGGAAGTATCGCTATACAACCATTGCAACCGTTGCCCACCATTGCAACCGACGCTCAAATTGGATTTCCTTGAAAGAGGTTATGTCCTCTTTTGTCCTCAGTATACGTCGTCGCTGTCGTCGTCGTCGTCATCGTCGTCGTCGTTGGAGCATTGAAGTCAATGATGACATTTTTTGTACAAGAGTTTCCGGGTGCCTAACATCACGCATAATCGAATGCAGCAACACAAAGGTCAGGAGTAGAGCTGATGTACCGTGTACCGTGTATGGAAGCGCGACATCTGCATATTATCTCCACAAATGATCACCCACCCAGTCGACTCTCGGTCTAAAAAGAGCAGCCCGGACCCCCATTAAATTATATACAACATAGCAGATGATAAGAACTTCATACCTAGAGTACTTTACAACCGCTTAAAACAAATGATAAAATAAACGAATAGTTTAAAATTAAGAAATAAAAGCAACCCTTGAAAAAACGAACAAGCATTTTTATAACTATTTTTCTCTTCATCTTGTAACCGTGTTGCGGGCTTGTCAATCTGATTTCTGATTAAACGAATATATATATATATATATATATATATATATATATATATATATATATATATATATATATATATATATAAGAGTGCAGGAAGAGGCAGTGGTACTTGCCTATAACTCCATCTACATGTAATTCATCTATTAAGACTCTTTGCAGAAATCTGGTTACCAGGTATACCTGTAGGCTACACGCTCTACTATGCACGACCCTTGTCACGCATTACATAAATTCTTACCGTCGATTAAACAAACTCGCTCTATATGTATACTCCCTGCGGCTCCGGCCTCCTCCCCCGTCCCATGACCTTGAGCTCTCCATGCTTGACAACCCGACTCAGCAATGCTTTTTGCAGAATGCTATACAAATAGCCTAAAAGCAAGGTTTCTCTCGATCAGGCTATTAGACTCCTCATTTCCCCCGCGGTGACTAACCCAACAAAATGCATAACCTTTTTAAAATGTAAAATTCCTGCTATAAATATTAAAACGTGATGAGGCATATATACATATAGGCTATAGTATATTAACATACATATGCATATAATATATACATGTATATTGTGTACATTATATATATGTACATTATATATATGTACATTATATACGCAATTCATTCAAGTCAGTCGCTGTTGACAACGTTGGTTAAGGCAGCGAATTGATACAAGACACTATAGAACACGTGTTGCAGACTCTACAATAGCAATAATAATAGTAATAATTTTTTTCTTTATTGGAAGAATCCGGTTGACAGACCGCAACCGGTTACAGTGTAAATTCATGCAATTGAAAACAATTATTCACAAGAACAAAAAATAATGACAGCAGACATAAATCTTTACTACCGTATACTAAGTTTGCTAACAGAACAGACAGCCTTCAATACACACAGTACACAGAGTAACAACACCCTACAAAGTACGTCCGCCCTATACCGGTCGCGATCTCGTTACCTCTCGCTCTCCATGCCAGTGTCTTATCCAATGCGCTACCCGGGTCCCTCGGTAGCGCCTCTGATTATACAACACAGAATGTCCTTACTTACTTACTTACTTTACTTTACCTACCTACCTACCTACCTACCTACCTACCTACCTACCTACCTACCTACCTACCTACCTACCTACCTACCTACCTACCTACCTACTCACTTATTTTAGGCGAAACAATTCCAAGCACACCTTTTATAGCGTCACCCACTTGCAATAAAGTGATCTGTCACGAAGCTAAATTATGCATGAACTCTACGATCGAGATTATTATAGTCTGAACTCTGAAGCGCCCATCCAATAATATTATTATTATAATTATTATGCGCAATAAATTAGATTTTCATTCAGCAGAAGGATGGGCATAAACATCTTTTGCGTATGTAACATTTGGATGGACCTCCTTCTGCAGCACTTTCTACATTTTCTGGACTCCTACCATACATGCCTATAAGTCGTAACTTCCGTATACAACGAAGTTTCTCTATAGACCTCTCCAATTTTCAAATCTAATTCGCTAATTTCATCTATAACACATTTATTTTGTACCGTGAGTTGCTATATATTTTCGCTAAGTAGCATATTCGCAGGTTAAAATTTGTTTCTTCTGTTAGGCTCCTAATGGTTTACTGTTTAGATTTGATTATTTGAACAGAAATCAATTATAATGCAATAAAATTTCATCGGGCGACTGCAGGATAATACAGAGTTGTAAAATGAGCGATGTAATAAGCAGACGTTTTTTTTGCGTACATACATTTTGTAGAGACTTCTCTCCCCCCCCGCCCTACGCACCAGTTCGCAACCTCACCTAGGTCTAAGTCCGGTCAGTTCGATCACCCTCCACGTCACTGCGTGCGTTATAATACGGACACATTGGACACTGGACAGCCCTTAAATGTTAAAGACTGGAAGACACTGCAGTTCGTTCGACACCGTTTTTATGCTTGTCGTTTTCTGTATAAGTAAAAGTCGTACGGTCGCTAATTGGGATTTCTTTTCGAAACAAGCAGAGGAACTTCAATTTGACGATTGAAATTAGCAATCGGCTTCTGGCATCATTCAGATCTTGTGCGTTTGGAAATTAGTCTATGTAACTATATGACCGTGTTGGACAAATAGCATTGGATGAGATAAGCTGCGTTTTCTCTCAAGGCGACTGCGAGTGGCTTGGCCGGACCAGAAGCGTTCCAGCACTTTGTTCGTTTAGTGTTAAGCTACCCGCTGGTAGTCGACCTGTGTGTCGTGCGAAGCGGGCCGTATTTCGTATAACCTGTATCTGTAATCTTTCTGCGTTTTGTCAGATTGAATTTATTAAACGAATAATAATAAGAAAATACAGAACAGCAATATGCGTATAGGCCATATACTATTGTTTGACTGCATGTTATTAGTCAGTGATGAAGTCTAGAGATCAAGATGGAGACGTCATGTGCTGATGTCACATCGTTGGCATAATTATGCCTGACGGAGGAGAGACCAAGAAGAAGAAGAAGAAGAAGAAGAAGAATAGTCGGCATACAGTTGGATTAATGTGGTCTACACAATCATGTAATTAACAACCAGCCACAGTTGTTGTCTGATAAAGCCTTAGCAACAGGAGACATCAGTTGAATTACACGCTGAATAGAAATGAAAGCAAACAATTGTTGACTGAATCCACATCAATCAATCAACCGATTGGTTAGACCGTTAGAGTGATGCGAATGTGACGTGCATGGCATCGGTTCGGTCCCTATCCTCTTCCTTATCCTCTTAGGCCCTTACTGTTCCTCTTACTCATCCTCTTCTCATCCTCTTCCTCGTACTGCTCCTCATCCTCTTACTTATCCTCTTCCTTCATCTAAACATCCTTCCTCTCTTCGTCCTTCCACTCGAAGCTCTTAATCCCGATCTCTTCATGAACTCTTGTTCTGTCTCAACTGATCATCCACTTTCACATTCTTCACTATAATTATAGTAAGCAACATCCTCCTTCAAATCTTTTCTCAACCTGTGTGTCAGTGTGTGATCTTATCAAAATCGTGATCGTATTCTAAAAACTTCTAGAGCGCCACTTCAGAGCCAGGTGTAGGGCACCAGCCTATTAACGAGCGCTGCTTGGGGCGACCCCTCTTACTTGACACACATCGCTCGTGAATGTGCTGATGCCCTTTGTTTGACTTCTGATTGTCACTTTGGAACTTTGTATAGTACGCTACGATTACGACTCCGTGTGTGACCTTGAGAAGGATATAATAATCCTCAAAGGTCATTTGAAGTAAGAAGCAATTCTATTGTACACAAATTGAAAGCTGTCTCTTCCGAACAGAAAGGTCATTGTAATGAACGGCAGAATATGTTTGACCAATGATTAGATGCTATCTACAACTTAATCCACGTCCAATATATATCTTAATCTCTTAATCCATGTTGGACTGTATGCGCTAATCAACCTCTAATCGATTCCGTTAATCCACCCTGCTGTCCCGGCAAGATTGCAACGCGGTATGGATATAGGACAGTGGAAGAGCACCGTTGAACTTTTTCATCGACTTCATTGATCAAATCATGTTGTACCATCGGTTCATTCATTTAATCATTCGATATCAGCGACAGACAGACATTTGCCTTCATAAAATTTTTACGCATCAGTATTAAACATGTAGACCTCAATCACCTCATATTCTTAATTTCTTATAGCGTCCGTGTCAGTGCTAATGTCAGTGTTAGTGCTATTGTAGTGCTAGTGTCGAGGCTAGTAATGTTCGGGTCAGTGGTAGTATAGCAATGTTCGTGTCAGTGGTAGTGACAGTGTTCGTGCCAGTGTGCGTGTCAGTGGTAGTGTCAATGTCTGTCGGTGTTAGTGTCTGTGTCAGTATTAGTGCAATTGTGTCAGTTGTAGTTTTGGTGTCAGTGACAGAGTTAAAGTCGGTATCAGTGTTGATGTGTGTCTTAGTGCTATTGTCATTGTCAAAGCAAGACTTAGTGTCAGTAGCGATTCTTCGTTTTCTTATTTATCCTTGGATTACATAAGAGATAACTAACTACCAGAAACTTCAATGTTCAGACAGATTACATTTTCCCAAAATCCCAATTTAATCAAAAGTTAATTAAATCTTTTTCTATATTTTCAGAGAAATTACGGCAACAGATTGGACGACAAAAAATCGTCAACGAAGAGAAAGTAATCATCAACAGCATTCATCAATGTATTTTCGACGGCAGTTTCCAAATTAACTAGGCCTAATCTATCGTTTAGAATGATGCACAAAACAAATGAAAATAATCGATTTAGGCCTACCCGAAAACTAATTAAGTTCGGCATTGATTAGTAATATAGATCTACGTCATGCTGTTCGCAATTGTAATGTAGCCTAAGCTACATCAGGGCTGTTTTTAAGGAATATTTAGAACTGCACAACTCCTTCTCTCCTTCTCCATCTTCCATGGTAAATTACTTCCAATCGGTTGACAATGACCTTTTTTGCTAGTTTTAACTACACAGAACTTGTGACAGAAATGCTTCTACAACTGCACAAATCCATTTAGAACTGCACATTTTGTGTACAACTGCACGTTAAAAAAGTCCTGAGCTACATAGAGCTATCTTGGAGCGCCTCTGAGTAGTGATCTTGAATGTGCGTTATATGAATTCTAATCGATTGATTTGATTGATTGATTGATTGATGAGAAAATCCTAAGGGCACTCTGACATCATCGGTCATCTATTTGCATTTTTTCACTTTAAATGACGTCACAGCAGTCAAGTCGTTTGCACGCGCTATAAAAATTGCCATGCATCCACATTGTATACAACCTTTGTTGACTAAAGCTGCGTGACAAACAGCAATAAGTGACAACAATAATTATAATTATGTCTCTCTCTCATGCGTGAAGGAGATAATGCTACTGAGATGCGCACTTTAGCTCTGTCTGCTTGTCTGTCTTTTGTCCATCTGCTGTCTGCCTACCTGTCTGCTTGTCTGTCTGTCTGTGTGTTGATCTGTTTTTTGTCTGTCTGTTTGTGTCTTGTGTCTTATAGGTCGGAGTTCTGTCGGATTTGTGAGATAAAAATCAAAGGATCTTTCTTGGCTCATAGAAGAGGAAAAGCTCACATTGTAAGTATATCCTTACCTTAGACCTTAGTCCTTCCCGTGCAGCTCTGCACATCGGGCAATGCAGTTTCTCCATTCCACTCTGTTCCTCGCCATCTCCACAGCATCGTTCCACGTCATCTCCAGCCCCTGCAAATCCTCTCGAATAGTGTATAGTATATATATAATTATTTTATATATATCAGATATATATATATCAGATATATTTCAGATATAAGATATATATAAGATATATATAAGATATATATATATAAGATATATATATATATATAAGATATATATATATATATATATATATATATATATATCAGACGATGGATGATGCTTTCTCTTTTGTTTTACCCACTCACTTTTCCCTTTTTCTCCCTCCTCCTCCTCCACCTCCTTGGAGTCCTTTTCCTTCATCACCTCTTCTGACCATTTCCCGTTCTTTTCCTTCTTTCCGGCAGCGCTGATGATGACAATGATGATGAAAATGATGATGTTTATTGCTGTTGATGTTGATGGTGATGGTGATGGTGATGATGACGATGATGATGACGATGATGACGATGATGATGTTGATGATAATGATGATGATGATGACGATGACGCCTGTGTTGATGTCATCGTATAATTATTATGTTTTTCCAGAGAAAGGAGTCATCGGTGCAGAGTGGGTGCGATCTTTGTGGCGTTCGTTGTTTCAATACATTCAGCGAATACGAGACTCACCGTTCGTCAGAAGAGCATCTTCAGGTCAGCAGTCGATCTAAAAACGCACCAATGTTAGAGAACGCATCATAATAATAGTGAAAGAATGAAGGAATGAGTAACTGAAGCAAATAATAAGATGAGTGGACGAATGAGTGAAGAAAAGAAGAGCAAGAGATTGAATGAATTAGTGGACGAATGAGTGAAAGTACAAATGAATTAATAATCTTTTATAAAATATTAAAATCGATGACCTTGACCTAGAAACTTACCTTTTTGTTGAATTGATTACTCTGACCTATAAATTGACCTTTTATAAAAACGATGACCTTGACCTATAACTTGACCTATAACTTGACCTTTGTCGTAGAGACGTTCCGATCAGCAGAATCAGATTGACCTTGAGAACAGGAAACGACTTGGACTTCCGGAGACGAAGGTCGTCATCATCAGGAATCCAGACGGAAGAGAACAGGAAGAAGAACTGGAAAAACTCGATCGTCTGCGCAAGATGGCGCACAACCGGAACTGGAATCGGATATCCGGCGAGGGTGAGGAGGATGGAAAGAAGCAGGAACAGGAGGAAGAAGATGAGGAAAGACGGAATGGGAAGAATGTCATGGAGATGGAATTGGAAGCACGTTGTTGTTCCACTGACATCAAAGACGGACGGAACTCGTCGGAGTGGAACGCAGGTGGAACAAACGGACCGGAAGTGGTGTCTCTGGTGCGTTGCCTTGGCAACCAGGACGATGACGTCATCATCGACTTGACCGGGAGATCGGAGGAAGAGGGTGGAAGGCAGATGGAAGACGTGGAAAGGAGTTCAGAGGTGAAGGTCGTTGCGGTCAAGGACAAAGATGACGTCACGGTTAGCGAATGATTGGCTTGATTGATTTTCCTGTTCTTCCTCTTGCGGATTGTCTTTTCTCGTTGGACATGATTTAGCGGGCACTATATAAATATGAGATGAAAGTCTGCTATAATTGACTATATTCATGGTGACAGCGACGAATGATTGACTGACTGAATGAATGAGCGAACGAATGAATGAATGAATGAATGAATGAGGTGAATGGCTGACTGATCGATTAGAATAGCTTAGTAAAAACATCGATTGAAAGACTGACCGATTTCTTGATTGAGTGAATGACTGAATGAATGAATGAATGATTGATTGATTGATCAATTCTGTTTATTTTCAATTGATTTTGACAGAGGTTGATGAATGATCACACTCAGGTGACATCTACAACGGCCGACAAAACATCCAAAGATGATTGCTTAGGTAATTCATTCATTCATTCATTCATTCATTCATTCATTCATTCATTCATTCATTCATTCATTCATTCATTCATTCATTCATTCATTCATTCATTCATTCATTCGTTCGTTTATTCATTCATTCTTTCATTCATTTGTTCGTTCGTTCATTTGTTCGTTCGTTCATTCGTTTATTCATATAATCATTCAATCAATCATTCATTCATTTATTCATTTATTCATTCATTTGTGATTGGGTCGTGTGGGTTGCTATGGCTACAGGTCGTGAGTGGATCGTTCCAGTGACTGGATTCTTCTGCAAGGTCTGCCTCAGGTTCTTCAGCGCCAACTCAGGCGAATCGGATGTCACGGCTCACTGCACATCCTCAAGACATCGAGAATACTACCAGGTGATCAGAGAGATGCTCAAAGCAGTTTAACACATCAGTATACAATACACAGGTTCATCATACCATTTTACCATATCATTTTACCATATCATTTTACCATACCATTTTACCATATCATTTTACCATGCCAGTTCACTATACCATTTTACCATATCATTTTGCCATACCAGTTTACCATACCATTTTACCATATCATTTTACCATACCATTTTACCATACCATTTTACCATACCATGCAGTTTGCTATGTCGGTATACTGTACCAGTTTACCAAACCAACTTACCAGACCATTTTGCCATACCAGTTTACCGTACCATTTTACCATACCATATCGTAATCGTAATCGTAATCGTAATCTCCTAATTTCTAAAGCGCCACTGGAAAGCCAAGCGCGGGGCACCGGCTTATTCACGAGCGCTGCGTTGAGTTAGGAGGGTTGTCCGTGAGAGTAGTCCGTGGTGGTCCGGGTCGAGTTACCATAGGATCAGGATCAAATGCGTTGAGTCAAAAGGGTTGTCCGTAAGAGTAGTCCATGGTGGTCCGGGTCGAGGTACCGTATGATCAGAGTGGAACAGCTACTAAGGTGGGTGTCGTCTGAGCCGGGAATTGGAGGGTGGGGGATCAGGTGAAACAGGATAAGAGTTCTTGAACAGGAGTGTCTTTAGTTTCGAGTGAAAGGCCCGAGGTGTGATGGATAGAGGAGCCTGAGGAAGGTGATGGTGTGTGATTAGTAATGATGGAGTAGGAACTGAAAAGGATCGGAACTCAGCAGGCAGATCATTCCAAAGGCGTGGTGCTGAGTTGGATATGGCTCGGTTGGAGAACTTGAGATGACTTGTGACCGGCGGTCGAGAGAGTGTAAGGCAGGCGGATGATCGGGTAGAACGGGTAGGCTGGATGGTGAACAGTTCGCGAAGATATCTGGGCTGGGAGCATTGTAAGGAGTTGTATGTTAAGGAGAGAACTTTGTAGTGAATTCGCTCTGGGATTTTCAACCAGTGAAGAGACTTGAGGATTGGGGTGATATGATGATGTCTGGGTGTTCTGGTGACGGCTCTAGCAAGAGAATTTTGTATGAGTTGGAGGCGCTTAAGTTGTGTGGAATCAAGGTTTAAGATCAGGGAATTGCAATAGTCAAGCTTTGAGTGGACGATGGACGTAGCAATGGTGGAAGCAGTTTTGAAATCAAGCATGGGTCGGATGCGTCGGAGGTCCCGGATGTGCATGAAGCAGGAGCGCGATAGATTAGAGATGTGGTTAGAGAAGGAGAGGTGTGAATCAAACATAACACCAAGATTGCGGACCGGAGCATCAGAGGTGAAGGTAAGAGATGAAGAGTTAGTCGATAGGTGTATTGAAGGGTCAGGGATTTTCTTGATTTGGTCAGGAAGGCCTAGAATAATGAACTCTGTTTTGGAGGGGTTGAGGCAGAGAAGGTTGGACGACATCCATTGAGAGATCAGATTGACCACATTGAGAAGTTTAGCAATGGAGGTGGAGAAAGAGCCTGGGGAAAAGGATATGAAGAGTTGGGTGTCGTCTGCATAGAGATGGTGGTCAACAGACGAGGATTTTATGAGATGACTTAAAGGAGTGGTGTAGAGAATGAAGAGGAGTGGACCCAGGACGGAACCTTGAGGAACGCCGCAAGATAGTGGAAGAGGTTTCGAACAGTGACTGGAGGCTTTAACAGAGAAAGATCTGGAAGACAAGTAGGACTCGAACCAGAGTAGAGCAGTGCCAGAGACGCCAAAGGAAGAAGAGAGTCGATTAAGAAGGAGACTGTGATCGATGGTGTCGAATGCAGCGGAGATGTCAAGGAGACAGAGGCAGGAGACTTGCTGATGACTGACGGCCGAGACCAGTTTATTGTAGAGAGAGACGAGTAGAGTTTCTGTGGAGTGGTGTTTAGTAAAGCCAGATTGGTGGGGATTGAGGAGTGAGTTAGAAGAGAGGTAATCGTTTAGGCGGGCAAGGACAATTCGTTCAGTTAATTTCGATAGAAAAGAAAGGTTGGAGATGGGTCGGTAATTTGATAGGTTTTCCTTGTCAAGATTTGCTTTTTTCAGAAGAGGAGTGACGAGAGATTGCTTGAAGACCATTGGGAAATTGCCAGTGGAGAGTGAAAGATTGATAATTTTAGTGATTATAGGAATGAGGACGGAAGCGCAGTCTTTTAGGAGAGCAGTTATCATATCTACCATGTCGGTTTACCATATCATATTTACCATGCCATGTCATTCTTTAATCACACCATATAATATATGGTATGGTAAACTATACATATTATGTATGTTGTATAATAGGTCTATGTAGACATGTAGGCTACGCGATTTTATGTCGAGCGCGGATATGATTTTCTCTTTCCATCTCAAATTTTTTCAATGAATTGAACGGTTGAGACTTGAGAAGAATCTGTAATGGACGCCACGCCACTTACACGTAAGAATAGCTGACCAATGATATTATTGCTTTTGTTTGGACAACACTTGTGATACCAAAGATCATTCGCGTCACCTCCTTCTTTATCCAGGCTTGGGACGGGCACTTCCAGAGTGGTAACTGTGGCGGAGGCTTCTAATACCAGAAATGTAAATCTTCGAAATAATTGAGCATTGAGGAGTGAAACGTTTTGAAAGACATGAAGCGCATGAGACGATGCGGTCAGCGCTTCAACCGATGTAGCTGCATTGTATGTGGACCAGCGCATGTCTGTATTCTGTCTGTCTGTCTGTCTGTCTGTCTGTATCTATTGTCTATCTATATTATCTAGATATAGGGCCTATATGTCTGCATATGTTGTCTGTCTCTCTGTCTGTATATTGTCTATCTGTCTGCCTTGCCTGTCTGCCTGTCTGGCTGTATATTGTCTGTCTATCCAGATGTCTGTCTGTATATGTTGTCTATCTGTCTGTATCTATTGTCTGCCTGTGTTACTACCATTCAGTTGATATACTGCATTTTGCTGTCAGTTGGAATTCACTTCTCTTGTTATTTCTCGCAGGAACACGTGACCAGGGCCAAACGGAACCAGTCTTCTTCTACTTCCACCTCACTTCCATCCTCCTCCATCCCTTCCTCTACCTCCTCCTCCTCCACCTCCACTCTGGTCAGTCCACCGAATGCTGGAAGATGTGGAATCGTATATGATGAAAAGAAACGAGTGAAAGAAATCATCATTTGGAGGAATTCAGAAAACGCATCTCTCTAATAGACCTATAATTATATAATCCATAGTTATTCGATATTAGAAATAATAATGATAATAATAATGATAATAATGATAATATTAATAATAATAATAAGATCATTATTATCGAGGTCCGCAAGAACACCCAGCCTAGCAGTGCAGAGCCCCTTTGGAGCAGACAGAGCGTGTGGGATAGATCTCTGATTGAGGTAGACAGGACAGCGGTATGGGCCGCCTACAGCGATCCGGTCAACATGGCCAGGCTATTTGCGGTGACCTCCCCTCATGCGGGGGACTGGCTATCAACTATTCCTGTGACCGCCTGTGGCTTGGACCTAATCAATGAGGCAATCCGGGTGGCCGTTGGACTGCGTCTGGGCTTGGATTTATGTACACCTCACCAGTGTCAGTGCGGAGATACCGCCGACTCAAGAGGACACCATGGGTTGGTCTGCAGACGATCGTCCGGAAGAACAGCGCGGCACTTCGCAATCAACGACTTGGTGTGGCGGATGTCCCCAGTTCGAAGGAGCCGCCAGGCCTGATCAGAACTGACGGCAAAAGACCTGATGGGGCCACCCTCGTTCCATGGGCCAGAGGAAAATATATCGCCTGGGACTTTACAGCCATCCACACTTGTGCAGTGTCCTACATACATCTTTCATCAACGGTATCTGGAGGAGCTGCGGAACATGCGGCGGACCGGAAATGCAACAAATACTCCACTCTTCCTGTCTCCCATGAGTTTGTGCCCATTGCTATTGAAACGCTGGGCCCCATCAATCGCGCTGGTCGAGAGTTTTTGCTAGAGTTAGGCCGCCGTAGTGCCACTGTTTCCGGCGATCCAAGGGAGATTGTCTACCTCTTCCAGAGGATATCAATTTGCACACAGCGGTTCAACGCCGTTGCGTTCAGAGGAACATTTGCACCGCACCCCGGGGACGAGAACAATGCACTCTATGCTTGAACACATTTCTGTTTTTGAGTTTTGTTTTAATCTTGAGTGGTGTTTTAATAAAGGATGAAATAATAATAATAATAATAATAATAATAATAATAATAATAATAATAATAATAATAATAATAATAATAATAATAATAATAATAATTCAGCAACTGCTCCAAGTAGCCTATAATTTTTCTTAAATCCCGGCGGATAAGAAAGATAATAAAATATCGATAGTTAAGCTTATGCTCCGTAGACACCGTTTAAACGAGTTGCACTGAATTTATAAAAGCAGTCGACATCATTGAATCATTGGTGAAATCCGAAGTAAAACGGTCATTCAACTGAAAATAGATTTATCTCTGAAAATCGATTTATCTATATTAAACGAAATGAAAACAAATAATTGATAACAACGACGACAACAGACATAGTGATTGATATCGGTCGATTGCTTTTGTCGGAACTGATCTATGATTCGAGTTTGCCAGAAGATTGGATTTTCAATTGCGACTGCTGCTAGAGCGTCGCTTGACAAATTCAACCGATGACAAGCATTCGACATATGATGTAGGCTATACGCAAGTTTTATCGAATCCAATTCCAAAGAAGTCTGTCGTCTGCTAAGATTCATCGCGGGAACGTCATCTGCTTTATCTGACAATAATTATATCGTGCAGGACTTTTTTAAACGTGCAGTTCTACACAAAATGTGCAGATGTAAAATGAATGCGTGCAGTTGTAAAAGCAATCTTGTGCAGTGATAATCATTCGAAAAAAGTATCACAGCATTCGGTACATCATGGAAGAGTGAAAGGGAACGAAGGGCTTGTGCAGCGAAAAAGTGAAAAATAGGAAAATATGGCCTGGAAGGCGGAAGAAAGCCAATTTTCAAGTGGATGACTAAAAAACTCGAAGAAATTTCGGGTAAAGGCCTAAATAAGGTCATTAGATTTTCTGACCTCGACTTACGACATTTTCGCGAGAAATTTTTGACGACATTTTTTATATTAAAATTACTGTTCTGCAGTTCTTCAATTTCTTTTAAAAAAGCCCTGATATCGTGATAAATTATTGTTTGTTCTCTTATAATAATAACGATGACGGTGTTGGTGGTGTTGGTGTTGGTGGCGGTGGTGGTGGCGTTGGCGGCGGCTGCGGTGTCAATATGTAACGTTGGCATAAGACACCCGTAAAACTAAATATACTGATGGTATATAATTTTGCCTTCATCTGAGCTTATCTAGATAAGAATATCAACATAGTCGGGTCAATCTACGAAATGACCCAAAACAATTGCAAGAAAACGTTTTATGGTGTTTTTCTGGTGTCTTATGTCTAGTGAGGAACATACTAAAAGTTGCAAGAAATCGCACCACGGCAAGTGGTCTAACTTTGGCGGGGAAAAGATTGCCGCCAATTAGACCAGGCATGGAATCTGGAAAGGATACAGTTAGAAGCAAATCATGTAACAATTTGCTAACATGCATTTCTAGACTAATTTGACCCTCCTGAGAACGAAAATCGTGGTTAGCAAGCTTGAATTTTAGCGGTTGCATGGTAAAACAAGATGGTGGCCAAAATGGCGGCCTATATTGTGTGTGCTTGTGTGTGTGTGTGTGTGTGTGTGTGTGTTTGTGTGCATGTGGCTAAGAAAAGCAGCATCTGAAACGCATGGTTGTCTCTTGGGGGTGAACTTTAAGGACTGGGCCCATCATTATTGTTCTGTGCCTCCTTCTCATCATCATCATCGTCGCCGTCGCCGTCGCCGTCGCCGTCGTCGTCGTCGTCGTCGTCGTCGTCGTCATCGTCATCGTCATCGTCATCGTCATCGTCATCGTCATCGTCATCATCATCATCATCATCATCATCATCATCCTTTTCTTTTCCCGTTTCCCTTCCTTCCTTCTCCTCGTCCTCCTCCTCTTCGTTTACCATGTGGATG
The DNA here is from genome assembly GCA_949752735.1 of Lumbricus terrestris. Taxonomy (NCBI): domain Eukaryota; kingdom Metazoa; phylum Annelida; class Clitellata; order Crassiclitellata; family Lumbricidae; genus Lumbricus; species Lumbricus terrestris. The sequence continues at coordinate 45,553,267 of OX457047.1, read as the reverse complement.
TCACAATCACAGCATTGAGCTTCTGCAGCTGCTGCAGCTGCTGCTGCTGCTGTTGCTGCTCTTCTCTCATCAGTTATCACACTATGGACTTACATCATTTGCCTTTAATTAACGACGTCATTCACGCGTGCATCCCCCTTCCTTCCCCTTCCTTCCCCTTCCTTCCCCCTTCCTTCCCCTTCCTTCCTCCTTCCTTCCCCCTTCCTTCCCCTTCCTTCCTCCTCCGTCGTCCTTTGCGCCATTTCGCTTCTTCTGCGTTTAGTCTGATTGAGCTATTTTGACGTTTTGCGACAAAACTCTAAGCACGACGACGACGACAGATGTTTTGATAAGTTGATTGCATGGCTTGAAGGCGGCTGCACGCAAATGATTGTCAGTTCCTCTTTGCATTCATACATGTACTAGCTGAATTAACCGGCGTTGCCCGGGAAATGTTTTTGTCCCCAGCCACGCCTGACCCCGTTCCGACTTCACCATTCTGACCCCGCCTTTCATCGACCCCCGCGTTAAGGCGAAGTAACGAACCTCTCCGCTAGGTGTACATGTCTGGTCGATAATTTAAGAGCTAAACCCGTTAAGTCCACTCGACACGTAACTGAGAAAAACGGCTTTTTCTGAAAAGCCGCTACCATTCACCGGAACGTGCTTCTTTCATAAATTGTTCGATAAAGGAAGTTTTTGAAATCTACGCTAATTTTTTCCAATTAGGCTATTTGCAGTTATGTTCGCATTATTTGCGTCCATAACATTTTTTGCTGCGCGGCGTAAAGATTTGAGCTCAAAATAATGACGTCATGAGTTTAGTGAACATAAAGCCAACGATCGTTTTTATAACAGCGAAATTTAAAATATGGAAAGATTTTTGGATCGCTTTCTTTACTTTACTTTCTTTATGTTTTTGTCGAGTGGATCAGAAGAAATAAGGCCAGAATAATCATCAGAAATATTTTCGATATAAGTAAATATCACGTGATCTCAAACCGTCATGCCATTGGTTGTAGGATTCTTGTAGGCAATGGAGGCGATGAACGCGAATGGCTTTCGAATCGCTTATCGCGTGTGAAGTTAAAATGTTGACAGCTCGGGCTAAAAAGTTTATTGACAGCTGAAAATAGTCGCGTTAAACGTCAAATTTGGGTAAGAATCAGTTTGAAAATTTTGGTAAAACGAATCGCTGTCATTTCCGAGCAGGCTCTGGCGAGAAATTCAAAATACATCCATACAAACAGAAAAAATACAAACAGAATAATGACTCTGCTTTATTCATACATGTATACATGAATATTCTCATGCATGATTCATGCATATACATGAATATTATCAGCATGAACATATGAGGTACATAAACATTTATCCATGCGTATAGATTCATGTATACGAATATAATATTATGATTGTGTGAATGACGAATGTGTATCTGTGTATGTACGCATAGGCCTATCTGCGGAAAACGTGCATTTGAGTGTACGCATATAATTGTAAATGTATGCACACATCGTTTTATGTGCGTGTACATGTCTGCAACAAAGCATGTATGCATGCATACACAATAACACTTGAATGCATATGCAATGCATGTAGGCATACATGCATGTGAGAGCGTTTATGCATACATGTTTAAGTTTGTATAGACCTACGCATGGGCGCATGCATCAATGTCCCACATAGCAACGCTTTAAGTGTAAAAAAGAGAAGTGCTTGGACGCTCCTTAATTTTTTGGTATGTGCTGACGAAATAAGTGGCATGCACGACGGCGTGCAGATTTGAAAATATGTGCATGGACGCCATCCATGACCGTCCAGCCACACTTTAAGCCATGCCACACAGACACACACACATACATACATACATACACGTGCAGCCATGCATACACATATGGAGCATCCGTCAGATAGCATTGGCACCAACTGGACCATCGCATTAGCACAGCAGCAGCAGCAGCAGATGCAGCAGCAGCATAAGCAGCAGCAGCAGCAGCAGCAGAAGCATCGAAAGTGGCATCGACAAAGATGACGATGACTTTATTGGTGATGTTCGTCGATTCTGTTTAACATCATTTCGTGAATGTCGGTGGCTCATCTGAATCTGCTGGCGCTACATCATCGTCGTCTTCTTCAATCTCAATCTCAATCGGTCGTCTGCGGAGGAGGAAGAGTGCGGTGGACAAGAGAAGAAATAGCGCTATAGAAGTCGAATGCTGTCGACTGCTTGAATTGCGTTGAAACATTCGGTGATTGGACTTCCTACATGTCAGAGGCAAGTAATTGCTGTGCAGTGATAACTATATTTAGACTACATGTGCATCAATCAAGACATTTCGTTTACTTTGCAATGATTGATTATGATGACATCATTTAACTTAATAATGAGAGAATTATTTAGCTGCATGCTTATCTACCAACTATAGGAATGCAGTTTGAGATTGGGGGAAACATGGATATTCTGGAAAATCCACGAAAGTTGGGTTGCATCTGAATGCTACGACAGGATCTGAAGTGTCTCGTGTCGTTTGGGTGTTTAGTGTTTACGTGACATTAATATTACGTCAGAGCTAAGCTATAAAGCACAACTGCAGTGGACGTATACTTGCATGCAGACTGTGGTTAATTTGACAGAGGAAATCACACAGCTGCCTACTTTAATCTCACTAATCGGTCATAGGCCACAAATAAACGAAATTATATGTGAAAATAAACCGAGGGCGAAATCGGTAACCTTCTTTACGCACTTGCTTGTATAGGTATCAACCAGGGACAATTAGAGTTGGTTGACAAATACAACAAATGCCAATCAAGAAACTTATGAAGATAAGTAATTACTTGTAGGTGTGAACTGACATTAAAGAAATGAACTGATAATTATTTGGAACTGGTTGTATAGATCTGTCTGAAAAAGCACATCAGAGAATGGCAATGTTTACCACGAAAGACTAAACGTCCGCCCTACGGGGCGCGATCTCGGCATCTCTCGCTCTCTACGACAGCATGTATTCCAATGCGCTACCGGACCCCCATATTATTTAGGTGGAGGAGACGGAGGAGCAGAAAGAGGATGAGGAGGGGCAAGAAGAGGAGGAGGGACAGGAAGAGGAGGAGGAGGGGCAGGAAGAGGAGGAGGAGGGGCAGGAAGAGGAGGAGGAGGGGCAGGAAGAGGAGGAGGAGGGGCAGGAAGAGGAGGAGGAGGAACAGGAGACAGCAATGGTGGATGAGATCAGTTTGATATAATGGAACTAAATGAGAAGCGACCGCGAACAGACAGCTATTATTAGGTAGAGAGTGTAAAAAAGGTTTTCGCCTCTGACAAGATCGCTCACCAAGAATAGCCTTTAATTTCGGTGAGACAAGAGAAGCATGCAACCAGACACTACAGGTAATCAGACAACACTACACTTAGTGCTTTGAACAGGTAGAATCGCAACCAGGCAGGCACAACATCTAAAAGCTGCTGCATTTGATAGATATCCAATATAGGATGATGAAAATAGTAATGACCGTCAACAGACAAGAGACTAAGTTTTGTTCTATGGATTTAAGACAATGGTACAATCCATAGCAATAATATAAAGTGATGTTTAAGCAGACATGCATATACACAATACACATTCACAGCTTAAATCTTTAAAAAAAAGTAATAATATAAAGTGATGGTTAAGCAGACATGCATTCACATGTAGAATTTTGTAGATGCACATTCACAGCTTAAATCTCAAAGATTTTTTAAAATAATATAAAGTATTGTTAAGCATACACAGATACACATTCACAGCTTAAATCTTAAAGATTTTTTTAATAATATAAAGTATTGTTAAGCATACACAGATACACATTCACAGCTTAAGGCTTAAAGATTTTTTTTAATAATATAAAGTGATGGTTAAGCTTGGAACACCGTAAAAGCAAAAGCAGCCTCGGTTTGAAAAGTCCTTGATGACGTCACGATAATTATAAAGTCTCCCCCGAAACAGAGCCTCCCCACTCCCCAGTGCACGGTGGTGGTTTGGGTGAGCAGTGGGAACGCCGAATGTGTGAGCAGTGGGAACGCCGTATGTGTGAGCAGTGGGAACGCCGAATGTGTGAGCAGTGGGAACGCCGAATGTGTGAGCAGTGGAAGCACCGAATGTGTGAGCAGTGGGAATGCCGAATGTGTGAGTAGTGGGAACGCCGAATGTGTGAGCAGTGGGAACGCTGATGCAAAGTTTTATTGGAACGCATATGTAAATGATGTGTTTCTAGGATTCCATCATGGTGAGCGGTGGAAACGCAAGCCAATAATTTTGAGAGTAGTGGGAACGCCGTTCCACGAGTTCTCATTTTCTTTAAACCCTGAGCCTTTCCTATAGGTGAAATAATGCCTGGCCCGGAAACTCCACATTGGAATAAAGTTTCCTTCCTGGGATAACAACTGCATAGTAGTTTCTTGTCAGATTTTTAAGCAACGTAGAAACAACGTTTTACACCGATTGACTATTAGGCCTATACTTTATATGCTGTGTCTCTAGCATAGACAATTAGACAATTAGACATAATATCTCTGCGTTGAAATATTACAACAGGTTGGGGTGAAAATATGCTCTTATCGGAAACTTTATTTCAGAATATAATCTCCGTGGTAGAATTCGTTCTGAAATTGATCCGCCGGATAGATTCTATTTCGAAATTAAGACTCCAGAGGTGAGAAACTCTGTCACGTGACACCGGCCAGATGAAATCATGAGAGCAATGTCGCTGTTTATGATTTCGAATAAGTTTCCGAGGGAGCGGATCTAGAGTGCGTGGAACGTGGATAACAATAATGCTCTTAATTCGCTACAACCACCTTCAGCATAATTATCACTCGAGTGCCCAAGGTATTTTTTGGTACACGAAGGCCCAAGGGGGGTCCGCGCGGACCCCAACGTTTTTTGTGAATATCTTGAGAAGGGATTGGAATATCGTTACAGAATTTAGTTCTATGTGATCCCAAATGAATTTGCAATCGATTGATGTATCCTATATCACAATAGCACCACCTGGTGTAAAATAGGAGTGTAAAAATCTCGTGATACACTTTTTATGCTTTCTTGCGTGATTTACCGAAGGATGCCTATTGTTTTCATGTTAATATCTTGAGAAGGGAATGGAACATCGTTACAGAATTTAGTTCTATGTGATCCCAAATGAATTTGCAATCGATTGATGTATCTTATATCACAATAGCACCATCTGGTGTAAAATAATAGTGTAAAAATCTCGTGATACACATTATTTGCTTCCCTGCGTCATTTACAGAAGGAAGCTATAATACGTACGGCGCGTCAGCATGCAAGTCAGCTGCTCTCACTTCCAGCTATCGACGGACCAGTTGCATTATGGTAGACTAAATCGTAATCGCAATGGCAAATTTGTATAGCGCCGCTTCAAGAGAAACTTCTCAGAGGTGTTCCTGACCTGATAACACCATGCCACAATTGAAAGGGGTAATTTTCAAACAATTGCGTAGGAAGGGGAAGTACGAACGGCTGTGTCACTGTGTGGTGTTAGGCCGAGGCCTACTTGTGGGTCGAGTAAGAAGAGTAGCCTAGGCCACTGCCGTCTACAACATCACCGGCTAAGAATAAAAGCGGAGCCATTTACTCGCGTAACCTTGACAGAACGGTTGCCACCGTTTGTATGAACTGTCCCAAGCCTCCGTTTTGACGCACGCCTGTTGTATGCAATTATTGCTGTGATAGGCCTACGCAGACTTGCAGACTTTCAAATTCTGTGCTGCAAACATAGGCTAAACATAGTGATACAATGTCAGTAAATCTAAGTTCAACAAATTATATGAATCTTTATTTCATATGAAGTGCGTTGACCATTTATTTATTGGCCAATAACCATACGCATGTATGACTAATAGCCGCATATCTTGCGGTACCCTTAGTATATGCTGTGGTTGTGGGGTACAGGGTTGGACAATACTCACGCAAAATATACCATTCGATGCCCAAAAGGTTGCTTTAGGATGTCCTAAAAGCATTTTTGCAGATCTATAGCCGTTAAAAAGTTATCCGGAAAAAACCGGCCTGGGGTCCGGTCGGACCCCTTGGGCATTCGAGGGTTATACTGGCATCAGCAGTGTATATTATTATGAAGTCTCGACAGATAAAATCCCGGCGGCGAGTTAGGAGGAACTTAAGTTAATTATACCGGATGCATCCTGCTTTCCTCATTCTAAACAGAAGTCCTATGATGACCTCATTGAATGATATAAATAGTCCAGGGAATAAAAATCGCTTTTAAATACTGTAAATGTATTGACCAGACAAAGTTCAGTGTTTTAATGTTTCATTAAAATTCTGCAGAATTCTGACGGAAATTCGATGCTCAGCAATAAACACACATATAAAATTATTATATACAGTACATGAAAATGCATAGACAACTGCATGTAAAATATAGCCTACGTAGGCCTACGTTCAGGTTTACATGCAAAGTTACATACTTACGTACATGATCATCTACAGTCGTGCATGCACACACATCTATGCATACATACATGCATAGATGCATGGTTGCGCTAGAAAATCTTTTTTCTGCGTTAATTTCCACAGCGAACAATCTTTTCTAATCGCTGATAA